>WSUE01000055.1:51133-159973 GCA_019633535.1 Tulasnella sp. JGI-2019a | reverse complement strand
GAGGGGAATGCTGTAGGATTCCCCATTGCAAACACCTGTTTGTAATCTAGAGCCTTCAAATCCATTCTCTCTTATCCCCTCTCTCAAAGCAACTCATTGCCATTAGTGAGTGCTCCTGTTTGACACCCTTAGCACAGTAGTGCCCATCAGAGTTCAGTAAGGAGCTAACTCTTAACATGAACAAACATAACAAATGTTGACTTGGGGACTTGGTGCACTTTGCAAGGTTGAATATAAACCAATGGGCATTTGCTTGGTGAGGAGTCGCATAGGGCAAATATAGGCAATGAGAGCAAATACAATATGACAATGAGTATGACCCATGTTTTCATTGCTGTTTTACATTTAGAAATATTTTTTATGTTTTGGGGATAAATATGCATGTTGTTTTGAGTTATTGTAGAATTTATTAAAAAAATAGTGATCAAGTTAGTTATATTTTTGAGAAATTTTTTGGTTAGAAGAACATGACTCAAAACAATATATATGTTTCTGATGGCTGTTTTTAGCCTAGAAACATACCTTTAAAACATTTCACATGTCTCTGTTGCATGTTTCTGGGGGAAATATTTTGGAAACATGCTGACATGTTTTCAAGTGATGTTTATATGATGTTTCGGGTGAAAACATCTCGAATTGTGTCCTGTGACAATTACAGTGGAGGAGTATAATAGTACACCTGTCATGGCAAAGGTTATGACGATAACGGCCACTTGGGCATTAGCCGTCCAAAGGTAGTCGCAGAGTGCCGCAAAGAACAGGCCGAGCGATATCAGCAACATTGTCGGCAGGAATTTCACGACAGCTCTCAATCCCCAAACCTCTGCCCCAACCCACTTCTCAGTCTGGCGTAGCGCCTGCCACTTAGGAGAGCCAGACCGTGGGGGATTAAGATCGTTTGTCGTAAGTGTTGCATTTTGTACGTGTAGGACAAGGAGTGTGAGGAGAGCGTCAGTCCGATTCGAAGTAGAGGCGCTCAGACCGCCAAGTGTTAGGACGATAAACGCTGTGTTGACGCCAGAGAAGAGACCAGCCTGGACAAAACACTGTTATATCAGTCTCAGCTATGTTCGTTGAAAATGGGGCTTACGAAGATAAGCAGTACGTCCAAATTGCGGTTTAGACGGTCAAGCATTGCCTGATCGAATTCGTCAGCTAGCTTATTATAACGAAACCATAACTGTCGTATATCCCCGAACGAGTCTGCTTCTGGGACGCCTGATGTATGCAATTGATCGTCCATGAAAAGAGTTGTGGTTTGAATTTAGAGATTGCGTAAATCTTCCCAGGCTGCCGAAATGCACCTCGATCACGTGCCTCGAATTGTCAATAGCCGGTGCTCTGCTTCGTTAGATATGAAGGGGACGACTGCACATCCTCAGTCGACGTCCCTGTGGCTGCTCGGCCCTCGACGGAGGTCCCTTCTTCCAACGACAAAGCTTTGGGTTCATTGGTGAATGTGGTTACATTCTTAACTCATGAGGATACCTAACCACAGCTGACGATCTACCAACACATTTTTGGCTGAATTTGAGGTTCGAGGAGTTGATTTGAAGCAAAGCATACGAAGGTTATCATATCAGTCTAATCATCATCGGTTCATCACCTCCAGCCATTTTCGCGCCTCCTCCCTTCGCCGCTCAACAGCCTCGTTCGCTTCCCCACCCTTCGTGCCCTCGCTCCACTCCTTGACATCGATGCCCATTCCACCCGCTCCATCCAGGCGCTTGACATCCTCTGTCGATAATACAATACAGTTGTCGACTGCCAAGGGCTTCGTCGCGTCCCACCGTGCGAGCAACGCTCTCGAGGGAACAGAGTGCGGAGGGATGGAGGAGCGCCCATTCCGATTCAGCTCTTCGAAGATGAATGATACATCTGATTCGTCAATTGGTAAACGTCTATATATAAGTCAGGCCAAGGAGAGAAATTTAATAGACTGATTACTGTACTTCTAGTTAGGCAAATTGAGACTTACTCGGTAAGTTCACCGTTCCCGTATGTCTTCGCGTCTCGAGCGGCCAGGTCCCTCAATAGCTTGTCATACAACTTTTTTCGGTTCCGTATAGACAATGGGTTTAAGATAGGCTTTTCGGCAAGCGAGCAGATGATATAGGTGGCGACATGAAGACCGAAGATAGACGGAAGTGGGCCTGCCGAGGCGGAAGATCAGTCATCTTTCGAGCCAGATATCACGTGAAGCATGTCGAACATTAAACTAACCCAGAACTGGCAGGATGCGCACTCTGAAATTATCAAATGGTCCCAATTCATGGATCGCGCCCTTTTGGAATTCATCCTCTGGCAGCGGGAGGAGCTTCACTTCCCCGGGTATCTCGGTGGAGTACACAACGCTGTGCATTCCGAACACAGCCGCAAAGAAAGGCTCAATTCAGTATAAATTGAACAGAGCTGAGATCACGCCGGGGATAATGAAGGACGTACGGGATCCCTTCCGTGATACCTTGCTTGCGCAGCAGCCTTCTCACACTCCGAGCGAGCGGATCGTCCGATGTATTGGATATATCCCTATCATGTCAAAAGGAGTTACGCTCAAATCAAGAACCGGGCTAGAAATGTCCAGCGGGGTAACATTAACCGCCTCGGCGGACGTACCCGATTTGCACGCGAGTTGGGTCAGACTTCGCGCCGGCACCCATTGACGCAAATACCTGTGACAGCGCAAGAAGTGCTCAAGGTCAAGCGTAACAAGGAGATGAATGATGGGAGATGGACCTTGATACCCTTTGAGTGGCAGTACTTGAGCAAATCCACCTGGTGGTCGCCATGAAATTCATAAGTATGATACGGCTTCAAGGGTGTGGCAAAGTACCTTTGTGGTTATATTGTCAATCGCATCTTTAAAAGCGTGTGGAATCGAATCGTCGCATGAGCGCGGTCTACCAACTGGCGGTCCAGAACACCAGCTCACCAATGACCCAGTCGACGTCATCACCGATCAGCCTCTCTCCTTGAGTACCGGCCTGCCAAAGCTCCATCCGTGTTTCGATATTCGCCCAGGGTGCCACGCGTTCCAAGAACCGCTTACACGCCACGACTTTTGACGTCCCTACATCCGCAAGAGTTGCGATCGCGTGCCGGTTCAAAGATGATAGTGTGACCATGTCAAAGTCAATCAATCGGATATTTGAGACGCCCCTAGTGTGGATTCAACCGTCAGATTATTAATTTTAAAACTCGAGCAACGCGTATTCCACACATACGATCGGATAAGCATGACAGCTGCCCAGCTCCCCACACCACCGCAGCCCACAATAACCACCCTTCCCTTCCTGACTTTATTCATGCCCTTCTCTCCAAAGAATGAGTAGTTCCGGGATAATTGTTCCCGTATGAGGGTCTCGTTGTACATGCTGCTGCCGATGTTCTCGGCCGCTGCCGGCTGTTGCACTTCTCCGCCTACAGGTCTTCTTACTCCCCCTTCAACATCAAGGATTGCTCCTGGCGGGTACTGGTGCTGCAGAGAGTTATATACATCATTCTCTGCCTCCTTGATCTTTTTAATGCGCTGCCTCGTGGAAGTCGTCCGGTAAGCTTCGGTGGCCACCAACGTGGCAACAGACGCTCCAAGTGCCACAAAAGCCAATCTGCTCGAATCTGGAGGTAGCCTGGGAAGCCAGTCAAAGGCCATATTGATGCTCAATGTTGGTTGTAGTGGCGCGCAAAAAGTGTGCAGGCATGGGATATGCGTTATCGCCGATAAATCCGCCATCTCCAGCAAGCAAGACAAGTCGATCAACTGTCCTAGCGACAACCTAGTCATATCAAGACCAGGTGTAGGCCGCATCACCAAGTGAGCGTGAGATCGCCAACTCTGAAAATAGCAGGAGCTACCCAAGCGTCTCTCTTATCGGTATAGCGGGTAGCTGGCTTGACCTTCGTATCGCTCAATCAAACCACAGCGTCGCTATCTATTGAACCTGATCAGAATCAGGAGTAAAGTAATGCCCTGCAGCTCATACAATATGTTACTTCTTCACCATCTGGTAAAGCTTGGGGCACGTTGAGTTTGCCTTCATCATTTAAGACGTCATTCAGTTCGACCCTTCCTCCAACTTAAATCTCGGGGCTTGGCATCCCCCGCATAGGGGAAGCGCTGTCTCGTAGTTATCGTTATCGGTAGTTGTGCACCCGCCTTTGTTCGATGCTACCTTCGACTGACCAGTAGGAAGTCAAAGAAATGCGAAAATGAGAGACCCACATATGACGCAAGAACCTCGCGGAATTGGAGCAGGGACGAAAGCACCATTCAGAGATAAACCCGGATGACTCATCTCTAGCAATACAAAGCTGAAAACGCCAATTTACAATGCTAGTCGCGCGACTGGGTGGTCCTTGAGATATGATACGGGGTTAGGTCATGGGACCCGTCGTGCCAGCGGCGAATGGAAATTCGCATAAATCCGCGGCCGAATGTACGGTACGGATTGCTCACTTGAGTTCGGAACGTTGTAGCTCTTAAATGAACACCGTGGACTGAATGAACCGCAAAATCCAGACCGTACAATTGCAACTTCCTTAAATCGCAGCGGCCTTGAAAGAAGGTTTTCGGGGTCGCAACGTCAGGGTTCTGAAATGCTGGTCCCTAGATCCAGAAGTGTAACATTCAAGGAGCCTTTTTTCGGATATGTGGCTAAAGTACAGATCATGATTGACCAGTGTGGCATGGGCGGCATGAATGCAAACCCGATCAAAAGTTCTGTCGCGATGCAGTTACCCTGGATTAACGTAACGTGCTGCCTCGTAAAAGCGCGCGGTGTCGTCGAGAGAGTTCGATCGGCAAGACAGGAACGACCTCTCACAGGCGGCTTCGAGATTCTATGGGGTTGGATTCCGATTGGAGTTGGGGGGAGTTCACGAGGCGAGGCACTTAGCCAGCCACCGCGTCATATAAACGGGGGAGGGTACCGGAGTAGAGGTATACTTTGAGAGGCAAGCGCCAAGGTCGGCTAAGTGTAGTCCGAGCCTTGCTGCCGTCGTCAAATAGACAAAATGGTCGCGTATTGATGGTTAGCATTTATTTGGAACGGCGTTTTCGAGCGCCGGTGAAGCACCGACCATGCGGTGCACCGGATGATCAAGTCGAATTCGCAAAGAGAATCAGCATTCATAGTGCTGGTACAGGCGTAGCGAGAACAGCTAGCCGAATCTCGATCAAGAAGCGGCCGTTCGAGGACACCGTGGCCCAATAATAAGGCAAAGCGCTTGATCCCCAGACGCTAAAGCCAGATCGCCCAGATCAGCTCTCGAAACTTCAGGATCTCTCCGAGAAACATGCAAAGGGTCCCGAGTGGTAAGAAGAACGGTTAATCCGATACCCCGCGCAAGGATATCCAATCTAAGTGTTGTCGTGCGGTCGCACACTGACCACCCTTGTCCAAGAAAGGATCCTGAACGGTAGGGGCTGAAAGCTATTTGTAGACGGCCAATTTGAGAGCACGTGTTAGAAAGGAGATCGAGCGCGAATGCTGGGAGTGCCACATTCTCGAACCTATGGAACGATACTGGAGAGTTGTCCTGATAGGCGTGCGCGAAAAGGCCTGTGACTCGCACAGTCAAGCCTGATTATCAGGCTATGAACTGTTTCAAAGGGCCAGAATTTGCAACTATAGGAGATAAGTGCGGGTAAGAACCGGGCGGTTGCAAGAATCCTTACTATATAAGGGAGATGAAGTGGCAGTTCCTTTTGGTCGTGGGGAGCAACGCCACGTTAGTGTCTCTAAGAACAGCCGCCCTGCGTTGACGCCTTGGCCGGTGGAGGGTGAACGATCCTCCGTCCGAATGCCGACGCGAAACCGCATTGCTCCATTCAATGGCGTGTTCTCTCTTCACATGCCAGTAGCACATGTCGTAACAGCTCCATACTTACGTCCTTGGAGTTCTAACGAAGGTTGGATTCTTGCTCGAGCTTCGTAGAGAAAACAAATCACGAAAAGGATCGATCAGTGAGAACCGTTCGACATGTTCGTTTCGCTACCCCTGACCTTTGTGGGAAGGACAGACAGATACGGCATACCAGCGTATAAGCGGGCTGTACGAGATAGTATGAAGAAGAGACCTCGGGCCCGTCAAACTCTTCACCGAGCCGTGGGTGAAGAGAACTGCCTCGGGGACCATTGGTCAAATAAGTAGGGATTGAAGTGAAGAAAACCAGTCAGAAGCATGGCGCCAGGCGCTGCGCCGGGTGGCCTCGGGAAAGACGGGGCCGTTGAAGGGGTCGATGAAGGGCCAACTTGGACGGGGGCCTTATAGTGATTCGAGAACTGCGCATGAAGGAAGTCGATGGTCCTGCGGGTTCAATTCCGTCTGAATCATGGTTGAAGCCATGAAGTAGGCTTCAGCATTCGAACCGCCGCCATATTTGATGGATTTGAAACCTATAGAGTACGGTCCTGGAGACCGAGCACAAGCGGTTTAAGTTCGCATTCCACCGTCGTCCGGTGACAAACTCCGCCCATCAACACCTAAGGTCATTGTTCCCGAAGTACGGCAATCCGCCAGTTTCCAGTTCCTACATCAAGAGTTTGTGGAGTCTATACATCTTTGTCCAAGCTCCGTAGGAGGGAACGTACCAAGATTGGAGAGGAACCCGGCATTGTCTTACCCCGCTGGAGCTTGGTCAGGTTAAGCATCAACCCAACAGAGCGGTTTTAAATGGCCGCCAATCTATCAAACTTAGGAGAGGCGTATCTGTGTGGCATGGGAAGCTCGTGCGCAAAACAGAAGAGGCGCAACAATCAAATGCCGGTGGTTTCGGAATAGACGAAGACACACGCATGGTCCACCCCCAAGGTTAAGGCATAGTATATCGTCGTTCCGATAACCGAATCGACGAAATGCCATGTGCCAAGAGCGAGGGATCACGTCGAAAGCAACGGGCCACATTGGAGCATGCTGGAGGGAGGGGGTGAGCAGGAGAGGAGCGGAGAGGCCGCACAACAGGCTGGATTATCAAATGAGGAGCGTTGGAAATCGGTCTAGAACGAGCCGGAAGCAATCAGCGACACTATTAGCAAATTAACAGAGGACAGACAGGTCCTAGATGCAAAAGGCAAAAATATCCAGGAAATTGGTCCGAGCGGGGAAATAGGAGGCCCAAAGTCCCGGGTCTTATAAGCCGTGCAATGAGTTCCAGGTTGCCAGCTCTAGGGCTTTTGATGATGGTGAGTGGATGAGGCAGAGACCCGGTCCTCATAAAGTCTCCCGGGAGTCTTCTCGTCTCATCCTCACATACTGACCCCATCCATCTATTCCTGCCATTCGTCTGCCTTGTCTGGCTTGATAAACTTCACGCAATCGTCATGGACTACTACCCCTCACCTCGGCCACAGGACACCTCATACATAGGCAGACCAATTCCATATATCTCCGGCCCTCACGCTGGCAAGACCATTCGAGCTGAACTCCAAGAATGCCAGAAGCCCGATCTGGGGAGGAAGTACGTGCCCGCTGTGCCATCGTCTCTCACCGCCTCCAAGCCTCATTACGCATCGGCCAACTCAACATTCCCCATTTCAGATTCGCGAAGCGCGACAGGCGACCTATTGACCCGCCACCTGTCGTCAGGGTGCGGCTGTGGGAGGTCTATGACAGCGGTCTCCCGACCCAGTCAGAACGTGAATTACCAGCGCCGTGCGTCTCAACACGCCAATTCTCGTGGGCGGTATTCGTGCTGATTAAATAACTGCGTTTGCGGCTCTGCAGTGACGTTGAAATCAGTGGCCTTGTGGCACATGTCGACCTCTTTCGTGTAAACGCAGATGACACCATCGTTGAAGTCAGCGACGAAGAAACTGCGCAGCTCACGATGCAAATATTCGGTAATACCTTTGTTGCCGCCGGTCAGATTTTGGACATGACGGGGCAAAGCGTGATTATTTTTGTTTTCGCCGTGAGTGAAAGTCTCAATCAGGCAATCCAAGTCCCGGATAACTGTCCTCGATCTCGGCGGTCGGCCGTCCCTGTCGACCGACGCTCCGATCCACTATCCCAGAGTGCCCACCAGTAGAACTGACGTCATTTCTTGCCTTCGTCCAGGATCTATCTGTCCGACTGGAAGGCAGGTGAGTAATATCCGGGTTTCATGAGCCGACTTGCCACCAGGAGAATAACCTTCCGAGGACCAGATTCGCGCTCCGTTATCGGTTTCTGAATCTCGTGAGGTACGTGGCTGTGGGATCTGAAGTGTCTCCTTTGAGGCTTATATGTTTCGCGCCCTATTGCAGCCGCGTGGACGGCTCCGAGGGCATTCCCATTGCCGCGGAACTCTACGGAGGTCCCTTCACGGTGTACTCGACCAAAGAGTGAGCCTCATCCTCTGGCCCGGGTTTCTTCACCGCAAGAGACTGATGGGGAATGGTGGCGGCTTAGATTCCCCGGCTTACAACCTTCAACTTCATTAACCAAGGTCGGTCCTTCTCAAGATATTGAGGCGTAGCCGGGGAATCAATAAACTGCGATGCTAACCTTTTCTCTCTCATATATCTATGTGTCGCCACCTACGTTCGAATCTACAACTCCAAACGCAACTATTGGTGTTGTCGATAATAACAACGACGATGATGATGACATAAGCATCTCTCCCGTTGGTGTATCCGTGTCAACCTCCGTGAAGGTGAACGAAAACGCAAATCTTTTGGTGGGGACGACGATGACGATGACGACGATGCAGCAGACAACGCAGGTGGAGACGGCGCAGGCGACGACGACGATAACCACGACGCCCATGGACCACCAGCGGGAAGCTCAAAACAAGGCGGTTCGGGAGGGAAGAAGCCAGCACCTAAAAAAGGACGAGGAGCCGGAAGCGCTGCAGCAGGCGGTGGAAAGGGAAAAGGCAAGGCCGCCGCCAAATCCAGCAAGGCGAGTGGAAGTGGAAGTGCCGAGCATCAACCGAGATCGAAATCCGGTGCTGTCCCCTCCCCACCAAGACAGGCTCACCATACCGCAGTCGGTGCGGAAGGTGGCGTCCAAGGTCAAAGCGGCACTTCAGCGATTCCAGTCGGTGGGCCCGAGCAGCAGTCATTCGAGGGCGACCAGTTCATCCATTCTCAGCAGAACCTCATCCCCAGCAGCTCCAGCGTCATCAATTGGAGTCGGCCGCCCGTTTCTACCACTGGCCTCGGAGGAGGGAGTGGAGGGAGTGGAGGTGGATGGAGTCGGGACCCGTCAGGACTGGCACCTTCGCCCCTCGTCCCTAACTGGAGTAGACGACCCGAGGGTTTCACTATCGACCCCAGCCTGGAAAATGTCGTTGCAGAACGGGAGGGACACACTCAAGAGGCTATGGCGCCGGGGACGTCAGGCTCCTCCCGAAAACGAAGTCGTTTGATGGCCCCAGATCAAGGGTATGCGCCATCGGGCGGGTTTGAGACTGGCGAGGCGCAGGCGCCTTCGAGCACGGCCGCATCATTCGCATCACATTCGCCGACTTTCGTAGATCCGAACATGCCACCTACAACAGCATCTCCTTCGTCTTCGTACCAGACCACGGTCAATTATAGGACACCTCCCATGATGCCAGCTCAGTCGCCCCAGCAACGTTCCGCGTTTCCAGGCGTCACTTATGCGATCCCTCCACCGCTCCCGGCGAGTACACAGGATCATCATCGTATGCATCCCCAAAGTCACCCATACCCACCGGCTTCCAATGGTCCGTTTGGGTATGGGACTCATCGATGATCGGGAACCTCTACCCGGCTTGTGTTCCGTCGTACCCTTCAACCCTCTCACCTCACTCGATCCTTAAACTGGCTTCCTGAACCAGTTATTGTATTTCTTCCGAGTCTCCGTCCTGCAACCTGATGCCCTCTTTGCGTACTTTGTATATCTGTGCATGTACTCGACCTTCCATCGCCTGCATCTTTACTGTATTCTATGCCTGTCTTGGTATTCGGTCACTCATGCTCTCTAGCTCGGACATTAAGCATTACCGACTGTATGCTGAAGAACCTTCTTTAATACGATGTTAAACGCCGTGCGTTTTTCTACCGCATATTGGTGCGAAAGGCCCTCTATTTCAGAACCAGCCCGACGGCACGATCCGAGAAGTGTCATGAACTCCATATGGGGAAGTCGTCCCACGCGGTCCCAAAGGTTCGTTGTCAGGGTGGTGTGAGGTGAAAGCTCGGCTTCCCTTGCATCTGCCAGCGCAGAATGTACGTGGCCGGACACCCGGTCAAGCACTCCAACCAGATCCTGTACCCACCGACAACAGATGGGTCCCTTAGGCAGTTTCGGGGTTTCAACTCCCTTTTCAAACTTCAATTGATGTTCATCAACAATTAGCTCGCTTGTGCTGCTACTTTAGATGACTGCATCATCGGTACAATGGTTAAAGATACGGAATGAGGGTACAGGGTACAGAAAGCATGGGCTACTGCGTGGATATCGCAAAAGCCGCTCAGATGACGCGAAAAATGAGAGCATAACTATGCGTCGTGAGCTTTATGGACACGAGCTTTCATTCGATCGTTCGGTGACCATCCGCATTGCTTCCATAGCGATAGTGGTGATAACATAGAAGAACTTTACGACATGGTGAACGTTGCGGAACGTTGCAGGACGAAACCAAATGTGGGGAAGGTGGCTGTTGAACGCTCTTTGTCTCCTTATTCTCGGCGTCATCAAGGCGAAAATAGCTGGTCATATGCACTAGCAGAAGGTGCCGGCGAGCTAGTCAGAGTTGTGGAGCAGTTTAGGTGCCGAAGGAGAATCAAGGTGTGGCAAATTGGTCTATGAAGTCCTCAAGTGGCCCGCGCGACGATTTCTGACCTAAAATGGAGTTCGCAATAAACGGCGTGGTGATTCAGGCCCTAAAGTGTCAAGCCCCAAGAAATATTCAAACAAGGACTGTGAGTTGAGCGAGATTCTGCGCGGACATGGCCACAGGAGTCATAAAGGATTCTGTCTCATATGAATGAGTGTTTTTTTTGGGGGGATGTTAAGAAGCTGAGATGTGCCACTGTGTCGGCGTAGGCTGTCCGACTCCTAGGTACCTAGGCCCATGTCCATGAGAACGACTCGTTAACGTTCCCGATCTTCAAAGGCCGTTCAGCTCATTGTATTGAGGATCGACAGGATCGACTAGCGATTCACCACAGCTGATTCACATTCAGGAGACCCCCAGGACCTTCTTGTGTGCGCTCCTTTCCCTGGTAGACGGATGGGAATCCTTCTGGACGGAGTTAGCGGGAAAGGGCGATTACAATTGAAGGGATTCCTCCCTCTCGTATTCCATCTATGCTCTCGAACATTACGGTACAGCTGCATTGTCATCTGCACCACTTTAAGCATTAGTTGATGGTATTCGAATATGTCAGCTCTCAACGTCAGGTGCGTACCGAGCTGCCAGCTGCTTTGCTGTCCCCTTCTGATCTCAAAAGTGTTGATGCCGTGTAATTACGCGTCCCCGATTACGCCAGTGGAACCTGCCATCAGTCGGATGTATCAATCGTCCTGATATTCATGTCGGCAACAACAACTCGGTGAATAAGCTGCTAGATGAATTATATCAAGTAGCACACCACCTCCCCGCAGGCAGGTGAAACACAGCCCTTCCCAGACCTATGCAGTAAGCCCAAACCTAATCGGCACTGAGAGGCGAGATTTGAATGACATAGGAGCAACACGGTAAGCATTCCGTATTTGCTTGCGACAAGATGAACGGAAACCTGGCTGAGCAAGAGAGCATATCTTTCATGATGCTCTGTCCCCACCCTTCATCTAGTCACGAACCAAATCCGGTGCATGACATGGCGGGACATGGTCGCAAACCTTTCGCAGCACGGTTTCACAGCACAAATATGTTGTGATCGTGACTCCGATGCCGTCGGGTTCCATTCAGCGTCGTCTTGGCAACTCGAAATACTCCTGTGATAACGCATAGGACCGAACTTCCCAAGGTTCGTCTTCAACGTATTGGGTACGCAAGCATAGGTTCAAGATGCCGGCAAATGCACATGCAATGAAGACATGATCGGTGAGAACACTTTTCGGTTCTCCAAAAGCCTTGCTCAAGGTGAGCATCATCCGCGAGCTAGTATCATTTGTTTGCCCCTTCTCACAGCCGACGTGGTCTTGACCGGTATCCTCGCTGACCGCAAATACAGTAGCCACCGCTATGTCGCATATAGGTCCAGCCTTATGAAAGGGGCACAAAGCTCGGCGCAAGTCCTTTCGCATGCGGACAAAAGTTTCGAACGTGGAGAATGACGGATATCTTGGTATCTACGACGGAAGTAAGTTGTTCCATCATCGACATCCATCCCTTATCTGGTCTGCAATTAGGGTACGTACATTCTCGATGTCCTTGGCAGGGCGGGAGAAACCGAGAAGAATGCTGATAGTGATCTTCATGGAGGTTGCATCGAGGCTAACCTTCAGAGAGCACCATATGATAGACGCGGGTAACATTGCCCGTTATCCTGACCAACTCTTTTAACACTCGATTTCGAGATCATCAGCCGGTATTATACAGTCGCCGGCCACTTATGCTCGCAGCAACGTATGGCAGGCCATATACTCAGGATGACCCTCGTCCGCGTCAGCTTCCGAAATACCGGTACCGCTCCTCCCAGGGCAATAGACAGGGATGACACTGTCGCTCCATGGCGATTGATAGAAGGATTGTGCAGTTCTGCACCATGGAATCAGGACTCTGCGTGTTACCACTCGCGATTCTTTGCATCGAGGGTCGAAGCCGTCGGATCTCTTATTCACAAGCTATTCTAATGCTTGTGTGTGCTCAACGCACGGCCTACTGAGACACCTACTGAGACACCTTGTCTCTCCGATCGAGGATGGCCCCCATTTCCAAGCGAGTGGAACGCCTAGCTGGACATAAAGCTTTTGAAAGGATAAACATACATTCTGCACTCCTGAGATGCTAATGCGGTTGAGCAATTTGGCGAGCATTTCCCCGAGTCACAGCTATCGAGGTTCCCATTTGATTCTTCACCATATCAAAGTGAGATGTCGTCGATTAGGCCCCGAGGATATCGACAATCGTGTATTCAAACGGGCGGAAGTCTTCACACAACTAGGGTGCCTCGCTCGCATCTCTCGGATGCCATTTTTTGTACTTGGGATTAGGATTGGCATTCATTCCTTGGCTGAAAGGATGGATTTAGCAACATACCTGACTCGGGAGCTAGCACCGCACCAAGCTTCTGGACTGCGAAACACAGGATCCAAACTGGCACCCCAGAAATCTGCAGAAGATAACTAGCCATGCGGTATCTCATCTGGTATCTAGGGTGGACATGATTTCTGGCCAATCTCTCACGAGATTAGCTCGAAGTGGATCTGGTTGACTGCCAGGAAACGGCGGCGCGCCGAGGTCCTATGAGCCTACGCGGCCAGGGACTTCTTCATATTAGAGTGGGTTACCACCGATGCTTACGGTACCTTCCCAACTGTCTCTTGAAGCACGAAATGGGAGCACCGGAAAATCCCAGGCAATCTCGCCAGTCCTGAATGTCGGAAGCGACCGGGGTTGTTGAGAGACGAGGCCATAACCTTCGGCTTATCGAGTAAACTATCCTCTCAGGATTCGCTGGGAGAAGACACAATTCCCGTCAGGAGTCTGCGCTCCTGTGAGGGACTGGCATCCACGATGGTCTCTAGCACGTTCGACATTGCACTTTAGGTCCCAAATATCGAATGGCGTGAGGTTAGAGTGAAGGGGGTCTCGCGTTCATATTGCAATCTGGGCGCGGCCGAGATGTCCGTGCCGGCTTGTAATGCCCGCGCCGACGGAACGTTTAATTTAGATGGGCTTGGCCAACACGACTGAGGTTTTACTAAATGCCGCGCCAGGCGTGCCTCGTGAATTGCTCCCGTCTCTTGACGCTCTACCATCAATCCCGCTATTCATACCAGTGCGTTGCGACCCATCGATGACGCCTAGCTACCCAAGGGACAAAATAAACGAACTGCGCTCTGATAAACGAGGAGCGGATCTTGCGAGCAGAACTTACGCTCCGACAAAAACTGCTCTCCGTTGCCTGTCCACGCAATAACCATCTTTCTTTATTTTTTATTTTTATTTTGCTCTGCCATAAGGTTGCGGCATCTCTTCTACTGCTACGGTAGCGTGATCCATGTGCAACTTGTGGTTTTCCATTGGCTGTCCTCGACTCGGGAGTTATTATTCATGATATTTCTGGTATTTTGCTTCATGGTCTCTCAGCCGATCACCGGTCCACGAATCAAGAAGCATGTCCATGATACAAACATCATAGATAGGGCTGAGATTGTTGGCTCGAGAATCCAGAGAGATCGTGGGTCCCGTGGATTATTGCGCTCGGCATACAAGTGGGCGTCAGAGACGGCCCGACCTGAATGTGCGAGGCTCGATACAACCGCACGCCCCTACCTTTCCGCCGATACTCAAACCCTTTCAAGCAATGGATCGCCTGGTGACTCCTTCGAAGACCTAAGAAGGCTTCGAATTGTTATTGGCCTGGAGAGCCGTGTCTGTCTACTGTTAGTAATGCGTCCAAATCTCGGGCTGGCGGGCCCCGACACTCTGCCAGGCATGTTATCACGGGTTTGAATCCATCTGGCATATCTCCAGCGACAGCGCCCCAACCACCTCGATTGGCCCACAAGAGTGGTAGGGGCGTCGTGCATTTGCTATGTTCATATCTCGGCCCGCCGAGCCAACCTTTCGGATGGGCTGTGCTCTTATGGGGTGGGAGGATCTAGGAGGATCTTCACCTTGCCGGCGTAATAACGCTACTAGCGTGTGATGGCCCCCTCAACAGCTCCAGCCTTTCGAGACGCCTAACCTTATGTCAACGGTTGCTTTTTTGGCCGTCATGGCTACGCATCATGAATATCACTTTTCAATGAAGAGCATTCCATCATGATGCTAGTCTTATCTCTATGGGATCGTAACCGTTAAGAAAGGGAATGAGATAACCGTCCACAACCATCTGTTTCAACCGCTTGTTCCGTTACATTGCTATGTGTTACGGATTCAACGGACGGAAACGGCAACAAGAAGCCGCCAACGGGTTACGGGATCATAATTGGCCTGCACCTCCATCCTCACAGTACGTAAATGTCCTTTCATGATAAATTTAAAGCCACTTCGTCTCTCAAATTGCTGTCAGGGACTGGCAGAGATCTTCCGACAGTCATGCTGCCCCGAAGAAGTTGATATGTCTTTGTAACTCCTTCAGATTATGAAGCGTTTATCCTACCCTACTCATCCTTCCTTTCATGTATACAAAACCTACAATGCTTCACTTCCGCCAGAATCAGTCCATTGCGTTGCAGATGAAACCACAGACTCTCGCATTGACACAATCGAGCCTCGAGCTGGGTTACAGTGCACTATCCCACTTCGTTGTCATTGCTATCAGGCTCAGCGGGTATCAGCGGGTATCGCGGAGCTGTGAAGTATAGCCTTGCCATAAATGCGGTGCGTGAGATAGTCGATCGAGTCATCGAACGCGCACACCCGCCAAACACTGACGTTGTCTCTTCGCCGCACGACACAGGTCAATGGAACAAAACAGCGAACGATATGGACAGCGTTGGGCCATCAACAGGCCATGGCCCATTTAGTGATCAAATCTTCCTTGCGACTACCTACCATCTTCAGGCTAGCACCACCGTCGCGGCTATCTCTGTGCTTCGCCGTCCAGCCCTTACTGCTGCATACCATTCGACAAGACAGCTCTCATCTACTTCCAGACGTGTTCAACAAAGTAGGCCCACAATACCCGGTCCATCCACAAGAACCTTTCCCGGTGTTCAAAGATGGCGGCCGTTTCAAAATGGTGAATGGGATAGCCGATCGAAGCTATTTGCAGGCGCAGTCGCTGCGGCGACCCTATATTATATTGCTCAGTTGAGTTTCTCCTTTTTATTTCCTCCATAATTGTGCTGATCATTTATGCTTCTAACAGCCTCGAAAAGATCTAAGAAAGTGGCCGGTGGCGTTTTATCGACGTCAGCGCAGAGGCTGAAAAGGAGGTTCGTTAACGAAAAGCTTTGGAATAGGCGTGTGATCTGATTTGTGAAACCTCAGATAGGGGAACAGACAGTCAGAGCTATCATGAGGAGGTACTGGCATGACATCTTACCCCCTGGCCATCCACTTACGTGCGAGGTCGCGAGGGTTGCTTCGAGAATCATTACCGCCGCTAATCTCGGAGAAGTGAAGGGTATGCCTCAAACGGACGAGCCCGGGGCTGGGATCCTGAGCACAGCCTATGCGACTTTCAAGGGTGGCTTGTCCTCGCACAGGGTTGCTACCGTCGAAGAGAGGCTTCAGCTAGAGTGGGAGGTGTTTGTGATCAAAGACGATACCCCCAACGCATCTGTCACTGGAGGTAAGTTTTCTGACTCGAGGCTTCTCTGCTCTTGCTGATCCCGCCGTTGCAGGTGGGAAGATATTCGTCTTCACAGGTATCCTGCCTTACTTGAATAACGATGACGGCTTAGCAACCATACTTGGCCATGGTGAGGTATCATATCAAAAATTCCAAGTATTGTTACTGACTGTAATTGCGTTATAGAAATCGCCCATCAAGGTGACTACCAATCATTAGCACCTTATTGATGCGTCTCTCATATATCCAACGTTCCTCCACTTCCTAGCCCTCCGTCACATAGGAGAGAGGAGATCTGATCTGAAGGTCATGGGCGCGTTGACCCTTTTCTTGGAGCTTCTCGGCCTCGACGTTGGATTTTCCAGAGTCGGTTTGACATTGTTGATGATGCTGCCAAACTCTCGAAGGCATGAAGCAGAAGGTCAGTAGAACTTCGACCAAACTTTGCTCATATTATATTCAACGCTACACAATTCTACCTTAGCCGACACCATCGGTCTCCGCCTAATGGCTCAAGCATGCTTCAATCCGCAGGCAGCGGTTGGGTGAGCTTCACCCTTCTATATATGGCTTATGCAGAGTGGTCGATGGCTGACGATATTATATCACCTACAGCGTATGGGAAAGACTGCATGTAATGGAGGAGGAAACTAACGCATACCTAAAAGCGCAAAGTTGGTTTAACCTCCCAAACCTTGGGGATTTCTTGCAAACGCACCCAGCAACCACTAAGAGGATTGCTGTAAGTCCGTTTGAGCGGGATGCATTTTGTGCCATTGGAGGAAGGACTTACTAATTATGCCGTCGTATTCGTAGGCGATGCGGCAACTAGTTCCTTCGGCACTTCAAGTTCGTGCAAGTTCAGTGTGCTCTTTGGCGGATGGACATTACATTAGTGATCACTATCGGACGTTTAGGGAGCAGCAGGAGGTTTTCAAGGGGTTAGAATATGTTTGACTGCCATAATTGCTTAGAATACTGTAATACCCAAGTTAGGAACGATCTCATGGTGTGTCAATCATAGGTTAACAATAAGGTACTGATCGCCCCTAGATACGATGAGCTTCAACATTTTGCGAGGCAATCAACCCGATGAAGAACCTATTTTCGTTGCTTCCTTTCTACTGACGTGGGACTAACGAATCACAAACGTCGAGTCCACTTTTGAGTTTCGAGACTGTCACCTTTTACGTCATATGCAATATTTAGCTCATACTCCCTCTATTCCGAAGGGGCGTAGGATATAATCACCATCCCAAAGAGGAGATGGAACGAAGGTTATCCGGTAACGAGTTCATAGTGCGATATCTGAGCAGCAGGGCATCGGTGATTGACCGCAAGGAGCGAGGGTTCCCACATCGCCTCTACCATGGACCCCACGATCATAGACCCAAAGCGTAAGTGGAGCGGCTTTGATAATCTCAAATATATCTTCGTCTTGTAAGCACTACATGCATCCATGTGTTTTGATCTTGCTTGTTTTAATCCGATATTCTCAGTGGGGACTCCTATAGCTCAGTGGGTTTCCCTCCATCCTGCCCTGAGCCGACGGAGGATCAACCGCTTGGCGTGGAGTGGCCAGGACAAACATGGAGTGACGATAAGCCTGTTTGGGTAATCCCAAATCTTTTTGTATTCGCCGTTGAGGCGTTGCTCAGATGTATAAATGAACTCAGATAGGCCACCTCATCAACTCATACGTCAAGGATCCGGTCCTAGTATACGACTACGCCGTGGGTGGATCTTTCTACAGTGACATAGGCGTTCAGGTCAAAAAATATTTCATGGAAGGCGCAGGGAATGCTGAATGCGATGGGTGGCAACCAGATGATTCCCTCTTCGGTGGGACAGTTTCAAGTGTGTTCGAAACTGTGATCAATGCTGATGCACATGTCTTTCGAATAAAAAGTTACCTGGGTCGGTGTTAACGACGTAGGATGTGACTGTAAGCCCTTGTCCTTATCATGTTGCGATGCCAAGCCGCCTCATCTGCGATGGCTATGATGGATCCTTTTATCAAAGCAGAGACCAAAGTGCCGCTCGAAGCTCTGTTTTCCTTTCAAGATGAACTCTATCATGCAGGCGCCCGCAACTTCCTCTTTTTGAATGTTCCACCACTGCCTCGAGCCGCCTCATCAGAAGGGTGTAAGTCTTGGAATCGCACCTACGACACATAAAAATTCACGCTTCGGCAACTAAGCTGACGCTTCATCTTCTCTTCCAGCGATTACTCGAGAACGGCTTCGTCGATCTCAAGCCTGCCTGGATTGGAACGCTCTACTCGCTCAGAAGATAGACCACTTCGCACCATCCCATTCTCACCCTCAAGCCAGCGTCTTCCTCTTCGATGTCCACGATCTTTTCACACGTATCCTCCGTAACCCTCCCAGCTTCGGGTTCTCAGTGGGGAAGGACGTCGGAACGGGCTTCGACGATGAGGTATGGGTCGATGGGATCCATCCGTCTACTCAGACGCAGAAGATCATCGCTAGGGAGGTAGCCCGCTTTATGACAGGGAAAGAGATTGAAGAAAGAGAGCCAAGGTACAAGAGCCCATTGGAACGGCTTAGGGAGAACGAGGAAGCGGAGACAGTTGATTGATTGGTTCGCCGACAAACATGTAGGCGTCAAAATATGTATTGGAGTAGTGTGTGCGTAGACGAGCCTGAGTAATCACAAAAAGATTGCAATTTGATTGACTTTGCTGATGGGTCTCAGCGCAAGACAGACGATTGAAACGAGAGACGCGAGAGAGATGCATTGCAACAATGACGATTTACAAGCACTGGGAGTAATACGCATTGCCAACCGTGCAGGTAGTACCTGACACACACGTAGTAGGTCCACTGAAAATCAAAACAAAGATGAGTCAGTGATGACCCAGCACGTATAAGGTACGCATGACTCACGTCCAGCCGATTCCGCCACATTGCCCGTAGTGCGTCTGTGTAGCTCCGTTCGCAGTCGAGGTCGTGGTGGTTACAGTTGAGGTTGACTTGGAGGTCGTCGAGGTCGTGGTAGTACTGCTAGAGGTCTTGGAAGTGCTCGAAGGGAAGTCGGTCGTGGTCCCACCGGTGGTAATGTTACCCCCAGTACCGGGGTACGGACCCGCAATGCTCGTCGTAATCGTTCCGCTTTCCACGAAGATCCCACTCCAATACCAGTCCTCAGCCGCCGCGTTTGTACCTCCATTAGGCAACCTCAACTCTCCGACGTGCCAATCAGCGCTGTTGCTCGAGCAGCTGGCCGAGATGGGTGCGAAGACCTGAGTCAGGGGTGACCCGCCGGTAGATTGCCAAAGCCCGATGAGGCTGTTAGAGAAGTCAATGTCGTAGGCAAAGTTGTACCAGGTGCCAGCGACGAGCGGAGTGCTCCATTTCGTGACGCCGCCGATGTCCCAGCGGAGGAGGTTATCGGTGGTGCCGGATTCGCCGCTGATGAGACCGTACTTGATCTCTGTGCAGTGGCTCTATCATGGGCACATTGGATTAACCAGATGAATCATTAAGGTTGAGTACTTTTCGGACATACCTCAAAGAAAGCGATCTGATGCTCGAACCCGGGATTAGGCGGGTTGGTGGTGGAAGTGTACAATGAGAAGTGATAGTAACTTGAAAATAGGAAAGCGACGTCAGTCGTGGACAATTCGAAATTCACAAGCAGTGATTCCAAAAGCTTACAGATGTCCCGTTCCAATGTTGGTGGAGGTTTGAGGAATGATCTCAGATCGCTCCATGGTCTGGCCATTCCAGAAAGAGGTGCCATCCTATAACCACCCAAGTTCTCCAGTTAGCATTTCCTCAAACCGAGATGGGATTGTCTTCTCTTACAATTGTGATCTTGATTCCCTGGGCGTCGCTCGTATCCGCAGGGTTCTTGTAGCTGGGGGAGAGAGCGAGGTACTCGGACGTGAGGCCGGGACCATGTATGTACCACTGCCAAGGTGCGATCTGATTGGACCACGACCCTATAACGACAAGAAACCAGGTTTAGTGAATATGCATACCCAATCATTAAGAGTGACCCACAGGCGTCGAAATTGGCGACAACGGCAGAAGAGTTGAAGATTCCACTCCAAAGAACCGTGGCCTGGGTGGAGGCAATGCCAAGGGATGCAAGGGCGATAGCGTATTTCATATTGGGCGATGGGTAGAGGGGGGATGAAATGACCTGGGGTATTTCTCTCTTTGCGCTGGATTGGCCTGACCTTATACACAGAAGAAAGGGATAGTTTTCGGCGAGAAGCAAAACGGCACTTTAGCCTGTTATGCGCTTATATTCAAGGTTTCTTGTGACGAGGGCGCCAAGTGAATTCCATGACGTCGCGAGAAGTTCGGTGGACTACGGTCCGAGTCTGGAAGTCGGTGATCCGAAGAAAGGACGCGAGGGCGAGGGGTTCATAGCCTGTTGGCATTTGCATAGGCACCGACCCTTATCCGACAACTTTCGGTAGAACGACGTTGAGTAGGCGAATCATCGCGGAACGAAGGCGGGCGCTGGACGTCCAAAAAGTGCCGGCTGTCGCTTATTCCTCGCCAGTTATCGGAGACGGCCAGCTAGGCAGGTCTTCCCCCTCTATCTTTCCGCGAATCTAATGATCGGTAACGTGCCTGGCTACCTGTCTTAGAAACCAAATTCCTCTTGACAACACGTGCAGGTTGTGCCTGAGTAATCCGTTTACCGATGACGCGCGGGTCAGACCCCTGATAGATAAAGGTGTTCGGAATGCTTCCAATGACCACTGAAGAATAACGTCTGACGGCGTGCACCCCCAGCAAAATCACTAATGTCCTTCAAGACGACCGAACAGAGCGGGTATTGTCATGCAATATTGTGCGAAGGCCCAATATTGGTCCGCTCTAAACAACAAGCGAGAAAATAGACCCAAGGCTTCCAAAGGCGGATTGGACGCCCGCGGTCATTTAGGAATTGATTCGCGGTGACTCGGTGACTCGGTGACTCGCTGCCGTCGGGGACTGCGTGAAATATCAGTCGGCACCGTAATCACACTATAGATACACAAGAGAGCAATTTCATCTTCTTTCCTACATCTGTATCTCCCGTTCTTCCACTACTCACCACCATTGCCTTACGGCGACAAGAAGTGATCCACAAGCAAGGGTATATACCGACCGAGCAGAGCCTTGATTACCTCAAAAAACATTAGGTCTCACGAGGTCTATCTATCATCAAAATCTAGACTGCACTCATCCTCACCACCGTATTCTGCAATGGTGAGCAAGTGGTGCGGTGACCTCAAGAGACTCATGCTAAAGGAATCACCTTAATCATTCAGGCCAGCGCTGAACTTGCACCCTCTTATGCTGCACTAATTCTCGCTGATTGTGACCATGAGATTACAGTACGTACGGAGAACTTGCTCTCCCAAGCGCAATAAATTGACGACTTCAAAACAACGTAGGCCGAGAAGATCATGGCCCTTATAAACGCCGCGGGGGTTGAAGATATAGAAGCGATCTGGGCGACTTTACTCGCGAAGGCACTCGAGGGGAAGAACGTCAAAGACCTATTGGCAAACGTCGGATCAGGTGGAGGCGCGCCCGCGACCGGTGGTGCACCCGCCGCCGCTGCTGGAGGAGGAGGAGGTGCTGCTGCACCGGCAGAGGAGAAGAAGGAGGAGAAGAAGGAGGAGAAGGAGGAGTCTGACGACGATATGGTGCGTTTTCTTCTGCCTTCCGAGCTCGAGAAGGTCCAACTGACTCTGTTATTTCTATTTCAATATAGGGTTTCGGATTATTCGATTGATCGCCTGGCCCTTGGACCTGCCGCTGTATCGCCTCCTTGCCCTCTCATTGTTATCCCTTCAAGCTGTTTCATTATACTTTTGCCTTCGTCAATCAATATGGCTATGCTATCTGGCAAAGCGCCCCTACTTTCGGTCGATTGGTGAGAGATAACGTAGTTCCCATCTTCGTAGGCTGGTCGTTCGCCTTTCGGACTCTTGCGCCATTACTGCCATCCTTTGCACTGGGCACGTTTGATATCCCTGCGTACAAAGGCTTCCGAAATTCAGAGTGCCCTTAGATCTTCTGCGACACTTGCTTTGTGAAGATCCTTCTGTTGCGATCGTGCCATAAGGTTTCAGGGCGACCGAGGCCGTTAGTTGGAATTGCTTCCCTTGTTGGAGAGAAAAGCCGCCATCGTATTGGACGGAGGCAAGTAGAAGCAGTGCAAGGATGATCCTGTCAGGAAAGAGACACCTTGACAGCCCCATGATTGATACGGTTGGCAGTGCAGAAAACCTCGGCAACTCCCTTTCATAACTGTATCCGGGTGCGAACAGCGACCAATGGGAGGAAGCATGAATTTGAGTTTCCCCCGTCAGGATACGTTGTTAAGACTGCGTCTATAGTGATCCAGTGGCATGCAACCACTTTTGGGGTGGAGTCGTCCGAGGCCGAGTACAACGATCACCAAAGATTTTGCGCGGCGCCCTCGATGTTCGAGAGAAACAAGGTGTCTTGTGTGAGATATGATACAGCAACGAGTAAAGAACATATAAAGCCTCTATTTGTTCTTCGAAGGTCTATGGGTAGTTTCGGAAACAAAGTGTTCAGTAAACAACAAAAGCCATACTTAACGGCAGTGTAGGATAAAGAAGGAGAGGGAGGGACGTACTTGTATGTGAACCTCTTCCTGGTCGGCGAAAACTCGCCGAGCTTATGTCCAACCATTTCCGGTGTGACGGTCACCGGTAAATATTGCATGCCATTATGAACCATGAACTTGATACTAGGGAATAGGAACCGCATGAGCTTATGGATAAGATCTTGATTTCAGAACGTTGCGTACCCGATGAAGTTGGGAAGGATAGTACAAGCCCTCGCTTGTGTGTAAACGGCCGAGTTGGTGGCCAGGGACTCTCGGAGGTTAGGAAAGGCAACAAAATACGGGCCTGCAAGCGTCATTCGGTTAGATCAGAAAATTACAAACAACGACTCCGCTAAGTACCTTTCCATGCCGAACGGGAGCGACAGACCAGTGACCAATGCATCGAATTTCGGATTTGGAACAATGGAAAGAGCGTGGGAGGGTAGATAAATTCCAGTTTGTGTTCGTTTGTCGATGCGCACTTTATTTATGATTGTGAAGCTGCTCTACTTCATCGGGCCTATATCTCTCTTGCTACATATTCAAGTGCGATGACATTGTGTACTTTGCCTTCAGCCTGTGCCTAGGTGTTTTTAGCCGACCACTTCTATCCTATGTGTCAGCATGTTTCTCCGTGATTGAGAGGAGAAATCAATATGATGGGCCACGTCCCGTGTCTGAACTCCAAATGTGGATGTGAAAGAAGTGATGTTCTTTGTCAGCATCTACTTACGAACCCCAATAAAGGATGTCAATTCGAAATGGATGCCGAGATGCGGCGAGAGTGATTTCTAAGAATATGCGATAGTGACGTGGCAAGGCGGGCCGGGACCTGGAAGATGATACCCACATTGGTGTCTCGAGCCAATAACTCGAATATCACATTCCTCTAAATCTTGCTGGAACAAGTCTGTGCATCCCCGTGCGTATGGTTTAGAAGCCACCGCGAGTTTGACAATATTTGGTCGCTAACTGGCTTCTCAAATGGTATTCGATGACTGTTATGGCCGATTGTCATAAGGTAGTGGCAAGGAAGACTGGTGAGTCAAAGTCGCTTAAATGACCTAATTCTCGACGCGGCGGTGCGCGCGTACCATCGGTCGGTTACAATTTTAGAACTGGTAAGCGATTTTCATGGCGTATATGTGACAACGGTATGAAATGTAGTTTATGAGAGAAGAAATTACATTTTCAATACAAGACTTTGTAAAAGCTACATTTGCGTTGGGTATCCTGGATTCAAGTAAGAATGAAAGTCTCGAGCGTAAGAGGCGTTGTCCATCTGGCTCTGTTGCCCATTGTATCCATTCCCCATCCGGCCCTGTTGCATACTATATCCATTCCCTACCTGACCCTGTTGCCCATTATATCCATTCCCCGGCTTCTCATTATACCCATCATCCACCTGTTTTTGACTGTTTCCGCGGAAGATCTTGAGTCCGAAAACGAGCGTACCGACGGCATGCTTTAGCAGCTCCGCCCAAGCAATGCCTTGAATGCTCTGAAGATAAATTCAGATGGATAAAGCGTTCATATCACGATTCAACTTCCCGCGAAGATGAGCGGTAGACGCACATTGTTGTGCTTGCATTCGTTATGGCCCATATCGCATCCGTTATGCTTGACCTCGATATGCCACATGATGGCGCCGACGAGCCAGATAATGGCGGTGATGAAAAAGTAGATTAAGAAAAACACCTTTAACCCGAGGTGCTCTGCGGTAATCACGAGTGAGATCAAGATCAGCAAGATGCTCCAGCCGATCGTCCACCCAGAACAGGCAATGAGGTAGTCCAGCCTGAATTGATTTGCGTTCAGATTTTGTTACCAATAAGTAAACGTTTTCGAATTGACTGCGTGCGGCAATAAGTTCAACGACAAACATACCGATGGGTAGTGGATGTGGCATTGGAAGAATCAAGTAGAGATCTCTCCCTTATTGTAAGCCACAGCTCGATGGCGGCGAAAACCGTTGCGAGCGCTAGAACAAAAAGGTGGAGATATTTGGTACGGGCAGCAGACATTGGCATTGTGGGGGACGGTGCGACTGGACTTATTTAGGGGGAATGAAGTTGTGTGATGTGGTTGAGTGATTTGATGAATGGATCAGTGGGGAGGATGGACAGCTTATATATACCCTACAATTGGACCTCGTATTCGAGTACATCAGTACTGTGACGTCGAGATATGGCTCAAAGCAATGCTTCGGTTCTGGTTGCCGCACGTGGCGAGGTGTGCGATTTTGTAGTGTCCAACCGTTTACCTTCAGGCAGCGAAGATCCCCGGCTGTGTATACGCCGCTACAGGCTCATTGCAGGACAATTGCTTCTCGTTCGATGACGCCTACCCCCTTGCGGATACGAAGATTGGGGCCTAACGCACCACCCCACAGCCGGACAGACAGTTTTGCGACTGTTCCTTTCAACGTCATCAATAAAATACCGAGAAATCGCGTTGAACCTCAGCTTTGAAGGTGAGATTGTTTCGAAAATCACATTGTCCATTATTGGTCGCATATATCATCCTGAAGGTCGTTCGAAGCAGTATGTTCTGTAATTCCTTCGTTGATCGCTGGCGAGTCCAAATCTTCAGGCCCGTGAAATACAGTATCAATTGCTGTTGAATAGACATGTCAGGTCCCTGAAAGAAGCATGAAATCCGGCCGCCGGCAGACGCTGGTCCATGCGAAGTCCTCATGTAACTATTAATAGTCTTTCTGTTGGTCCCGAGGGAATATCCTTCTTGACCAAGGCTCCAACCCGGCTCCACATCGTCGAACTTTGAGAGTCAGAACACATCACCTCCACTAAACATCTTCAGTATATACGCCGGCGATGCCGAGTGCCAGCCGAGACACGGCGTCTCAAGGACATCGAAGATTCGGACCGAACCTCGCGAAGTAGATTCCGATCGACTGGATTATAATTCGATCGTGTTGCAGCTCCCGTTGGCTTCCCTCTCCTTGATTTTGACCTCTCTGCCTTCCTTCCCTCCCACGGCTCCATGTAAAACCAACCGGCCTCAGTGGGTCCCTATTCCCACAGGATCTTACTCCTATCCGATGACAAGGTGGTCGATGACGCTGTATTGAATAAAATAACAGTGGTGCTGCTAGAGGCCAGAACTGTGCTATCGATTTGCTGATAGATGGCGCCCTCCATCGGTGAATCCACTCGTTCTGGGCCGTAATTGCTTGATGATATCATGTTTCAAGTTAAAACGGATAGAGAAACGACTGCTGGGTAAGCGGAAGATGCAGATGCCTCGAGGATCACTTCAACTGGCTCCACAGTCTCATACATATCTAGGTGTAGTTTGTCAGTGTAGCGAACGCAGGTCAATTAGGAGGAAATCGAGGCCAATAATTTGGTTCTGAGCCTGCCTTTCCCTTGTTTCAAAGCGCCTCCTTACACCCCGCGAGGCGACCATAGCGTTTATATGAGTTTCGCTAGAAATTGCCACCGGCATAGCGATTTGGAAATCGGACGCGGTCTAAACTCTACTCCCACCCAATCAGAAGCAAGCAACTGATTGAAACTGAGGAGCATATGTGGAGAAGGGGTCGTATATAAACTAGCTTGTACGTTTTGTAAATGTGAAGCCTCTATATTAAGTATCAAAGACTCTTGACCCCTCTACTGAGACTCTACAGCGGCTCTGCGATCGAAACGACCGGCGTATGACGATAAGCTGGGGGCGAAATCGTTGCAGACATTGTGGCTATTTCTGTGTCTGAAGATCGACCTCGGGGAGTTGGACGTTCATACGCGAGGCTTACGCATACAAGCTTGGATTCTGCTTATGAGGGTTCTCGGGCGGAGCGCCAATATCATCGTTCATTACAAACGTCATGTTTCATGGACTACATTATAAGCAAGCGCGAAATATACCCAAAATGAGGAGGGACAGAGACTATGAAAATGCATGTTCATGAGGTCGCCTTCTACGTGGAGGCCTTAGGCGTAGGCAGACCCCATCTCCATGCGGTCACTGGACCCGGTGTGAATATAGTTGCCTTTCATCCCATTGTTCTTCTCCTTGTTTGCGCGGAAGAGCCTCCATAGAAACCCGAGCGTGCCGAAGATGTGTTTTAACATTTCCGCCCAGGCAATGCTTTGAATGGTCTGAAAAGACAAGTTCGAATATAGAACGTCAGTCCATTTTGATACCGCGATTTTGATCAAGCAAGACAAAAGACATACGGTATTGTTATTGCACTCGTTATGGCCCAAGTCACATCCGCGGTCGCTGATCTCGTGTTGCCATAGGGTAGCGCCTACGAGCCAAGCGACGGCGGTGATGATGAAATAAATCAAGGAAAACGCTTGCAGCCCACGGTGCTCCCCCCCAATGGCCAGCGAAAGCACGATGAGCAGGATGCAACAAGCGATCGTCCACACCGAACAGGCAATGAGGAAGTCCAGCCTGGATAATTTAGGATATCAGCGTGTGTTCTCTAGACTGAACGAACCGGATCGAGAAAAGGAAACATACCGATGGAATGTGGACGTGGCGTTGGATTGATCCAAATCACTCCGTACTACAATGGCATGCCATAATTCGATGCCAGCGAAGACAATGGCGAGGATGAGAACGATTATGTGGAGATATTTGGTATGAGAGTTAGATGCAGCCATTGCGGAGGGACTGTGTGTGACGACGAGGGTAATTGTTGAGTTCGGGAAGGTGAATTGTTGGTCATAAATCCCTGGATTGATCGTATCCGTTATATATGAATCTGTGTGCTTTATTTAGTTGCTTACAAGCAATTCCTTCAGGGCTTGTATGAGTCGTTGGGCCAACGCCTCAGCGTTAGATGTCCCTTGGTGCTTGCTTCGGCAATTCTGACCGAATCCGGGACGCATTATGCCGAACGGCACAGCCGTGTACACGAGCCGTGTCCAGCGCATTATACGCGATTAGAAGCAACGTCATTGCTTCAGCCTCACCTCCAACTCTGAAAGCCCCTATACGTCCAATGTTAGCCTTCCTTTGACTCTATTGAGGCTCTGGAGGTAGTTGTGCCGTCAGTCGTGTGGTGTGAAAGATTCTTACCTCGGGGCCAACGGCCGAGGTGGTCCCTGAAGTTGCCACAACAACACCCCGTAATGCAATGCACTGTCCAGATAGGCGTGCACAGGGGTGTCCGATGCCCGATGTAAGCGCCATTTTACAAACCCAACCTTATGGGACGCATAGTTCTCCGAGATTGCATAAGCGATAATAGGAATTCTTGAGGTGAATCCGCTGACAGGGTTTGATCCCGTCTATTGTAATTCAACGTCGGGGTATAATCATAATGCATATTATCTAAGCTGGCTGTAGACAACATGCCGCGGGCTGCCGAGTAGCCAATGCATGTTGTCAAATCATACCAATAATAGAAGCCAATACTACATCTTTACGTCTTCGCCATCTTCAGAGTACATGATAAACAAATGCATCTACCAGGCATGACGTCATGGCCTCCATAACATGGCGCAGAACCTGATGAATATACAGTTTACATTTACACGAGCTTGTATGGTGCTCATCGTGTTCACGTTGTGTAATAAGCAGCAACATCAATGTCGTGCAACAAAATACGTATCGGGCGCTTCGAATCTCAAATGAGGCCAAGATCTATTCACTCCGAGGTTTAAAAGTAGTAGGGATATCGATCTACGGAAGTACTTCTTTGTGTGACATTGTCGATGCTGGTCTTTCTATAGCCGATGTAGTGGCTTGCCCATTGCGTTACACATTTGACTGAGTGATAGACTCGCGTACGGTCCTCCTTGTAGCTTACACCGGTGCGATGAATAATAATCGCTGATCTCGACCTGCAGGAGTGGACGGCTGAAAATAGGGAAGTTGATTGGCTTCCGGGCGAGAATAGAAGCACCCCACACTCGCATCTTAAGCGTTGAGAGAAGCTACATTATCTCCTAAATCTGAATTATATGAAACAACTGCGAGGACCCAGTATGATTAAGGGAGAGGGATATGTCTCTAGAGCAAGATGATGTGCAAGTTACACCGCTTCCTTTTCCTCGTCGTTGCCACCGTACACCATGCCCTTCTGCCCATTGTAGCCATTATCGACGGGGCTCTCCTTGTTTCCGCGGGTGAGCTTCCATCCAAAGGTGAGCGTGCCGAGGACGTGCTTGAGTAGCTCCGCCCAAGCAATGCCTTGAATCCTCTGAAGATGGATTAAAATATATGTCAGTCAGGTTGTATACTTTAATGCGATCTCCCCGTGGGCGTGAGGGAAGACAGAAAGACATACATCGTTGTGGTGGCACTGGTCATGTCCCATATCACATCCACGGTTTTTGACCTCGTAGTGCCAGAGAGTAGCGCCAACCAGCCAAGCGATAGCAGTGATGACGAAATAAACCACGAAAACCATTTGGACCCCGCGCTTCTCTGCCCCTGCGGCGAGCGAGAGTAAGATGAGCAAGATACTGCATCCAATCGTCCATCCTGAGCAAGCAATGAGGAGGTCTAATCTGAATTGATATCCGATGTTAGTTCTTCGATCAGGGAAAGCGCCCGGAGAGTGTTGAAGAGGTTGAATTGAACAAACGTACCGATGGTAAGTGGATTGAGGGTTGAAGGAATCCAGATCATTCCTCAGCTGTAGAGTAAGCCACAGCTCGATGGCGGCGAAAACGACGGCAAGGGCGAGGACAATTAGGTGGAGATACTTGCGGATGTTCGAGGAAGGCATTGCAAGAATAGGAATGAGTGAAAGCTGTGAGCTGCGTTGGAGTGAATGCGGATTGTTACTGTGAGTTGATGAAATCAAGAGGCTATATATACTTTCAACACTCTGTGTGCTCTCTATACCCTTTCGATTGCTCACAAGTGTCAGGACCGCGGCATGCTGTGGCTTGAGCATCGGCTTGGCAATTCCCGCATTGCTTTCGCTTCGGGGATCCTGACCGAGCCGGCCCAAAAGCGCGCATCTTTGTAAATATGAACAACGCCGCGACTCTCAGTCCCTAACATTTATGCCCAATTATCAGATTCTCTAGGTAATAGTTATGAACATCTCCACTGTCCCAGCTGTCTGAATAGGTCGATGGCGAAAGATAAAAATAGCCTCAGCTAGCTATCGATCACCAGGCCTTCGCTTGGCAGCCTCGGTGTCCACTGCCGAAGGTGTTCCTGAGCGGCATGCAGACATGTTGAGTTTTCATGTGATCGTCGTCAGGGTTGCCCTGAATATTAGGCGCGCACATAAGGGCGTATATATGGTATAGACCCACCGTGTGTTCGGATCTCCGAGGCCGGAATATTTGAACGTAGGGAAAATTGGCATCGGCTCAGGCCAAGGCCAAGGGTAGAACAGTCTCCGAATTGAGAAAACATCCCTCCAGTCGTAGTCAGAGCAAGCCACAACCTTAGACTTATCCGTGTCATACGTAAGTTATCTACTGCGGATCGAACAGGCAAGTGCCGAACACCGATTAAAAAGCCAGAGCACATTGGGGGGCACACAGCTTTCAGCGTCTATGCGCGCTATCGAGATGTACCAAGAATACTTGAATGTTGGGGCCTTGTGGGCTTGCATCATCTTCACTACCTTGCTGTTTTCAGAGTACACGATATAGGGTAAATGGGTCTATACAATGGAAAAGGTTTTAAGTGGCTTGGGAAGATCATGGTAAACTCCGAGTCACGCCTGCAGCACGGTTAGGTCGAGACTGCCTTTCATACATCAACAGCCGCGGAACATGCATGGAACGTGCAACTAAGATCCGCGCTCCATATCGTACAGCGTGATAGTGACCTCATTGAAGACGAAGCGTTGCTTGGCCGTGCTGTTTTCCCCGCATGATGTTCGGAGAGGCGTCGACAGGGTTCACATCCCACGAATTGAATATCATTCGTTAAGCGCAAGAGAGTTTGTTTTGTTTTGTTTTGTTGATAGGCCACCTCAAGTATCAGGTATTAGTCAAGCGCAAGGAATACTGAAATTAAAAACAGAAATCAACGGAAAGGGGGGGGGGGGGGGACTAAAACAGCTCCGATCGAGTCTCACAGTCCAAACGCCCTGAACGACTGGTAATAATCCCCGATAGACTGCCCATCTGCCATGGTGCAGCTTGCGCCTGCGCGCACTTGCAACGCTGCGGGTATCCACTGTTGCAGAGTCTGAAAGAACACAATCAACTTTTGATGAGAAGAATGGTACGAATGTAGGATAGGATCCGCACGTACCGTTATGCGCGTCTGATTAGCGGGGTGTGTTGAGAGGAAGTCACCACTGAAATCCAGCCAACCCCCGCCTCCTTGCTTCTTCTCGAGCTCGGACATCCGCTCCCATAAGCTAGATAAACGGCATTGATGTTGGCGCAGGCTTAGTAGGTCTGAGGATGTAAAAGCTGACTTACCCCACGGACTGCCTAGGGTCATAACAAGCCTGAGCCATCAAACGCAGACCGACATTGTCAGCTGTCAACAAAGGTAGCCCCCGAAATTAAGCTCTTCGGGACTTCTGGCAGTGTCACAGAAAGATGCATCCTCACCTTCACTTTCGACTTTCCTAGAGTTCGGGAGGGTCATGAGCAGCGTCAAGCCAACTCTTGAGAGGCCAATATCGAGCCCAAGGACTTCTAAGAGTATCACCAATGCAGTGAAGACTTTCATACCCGAGGCTTTCTCTGCGACGTGTCGTTGGACTGTACCAAACAAGAGGCATTGATGAGCGACTTTGTGAGAGAAAGACGCGTTGGATGGATCACGTTTCGAAGCGTACCTTGATGCGCGATTTCTATGAGTTCACCATAAGATTTAGCACCTTCGACTTATCAGGGTGGTCGCCCCAACATGTAACTCACCATGTCCAAGGACGGTTGCCAGTCCATCATCATTCCCAGCAACAGGCAGTATTCCTGTGAACACAAAGATCTTCCCACCTTCCGAGAGAGGATCGTGTCAGACGACGTCATCGGAGTAGTGAGCTGGAGGGTACATACCGCCGGTCACGAATGCATTCGGCGTCTCGTCCTCCTTGATCACATATACCTCCCACTCTTGCCTCAGTCGGTCCACCACAGAAGCATGTTCCTTCGCAGATGACTTCCTACTGTTCCATTCTCCCTCGTCGAATCCAAAGTCCGCACCACCCGAAGGCAAACCCGTCCATGCGTATCCATCAGTGGGTGAATCTGCGGAGGACGTTGACGAGACACCTTTCACTTCCCCCAGGTTCGCTGCGGTGATGATTCGCGAGGCTACTTTAGCGACTTTTTTGCTGATGGGATGGTTTGGAGGGAGGATTTTGGCTCCATAGGTACGCATGACTTCCTCGTCCGTTTGTTGGCCGAGCTAAAATATTACCTCTATCGATTACCTAACAGTCTACCAATATCGTCATTCAATTCTACTGACCTTCCTTTCCGCCTCAACACTAATATCGATGAACCGCCATCGTCCAGTCTCCTCCACCCTCTCTAAGCTAACACCCGATGGTCAATTATATAACGGCCAAATATAGCATCTCACACTCACTGAGCAACATAATATATCCCTGCAGCCCCAACCGCACCAGCGAGCAGCTTCGACGGCGTATCCCATTTTCCATCTCGAAATGGCCGCCATTTTTGACCGCCTCCACCAGGAGGGTCTCCAAATCGAACATATGTGGCTCTCGAGGGGATACCACTAGAGAAACCCCTCGATGATCGTAGAAATGGTATTGGTGACGGTGGTGAGGTACGGCGGAGTCCTGGGAACAATCGTGATATTTGTGGTGGATGCGTGGCTGAGCGTAACATGGATGATCGTAGCGGTGCAAAGGCCGACATGGCGATATATCCTGAAACCCAATCAACAATTATCCAAGTGTGTATGGTGAAAGCAAAGTTTGTGGTTGGAATGATGCGGATGTCGCACGCTCGGTAAGGCAATTAAATCTCCGGTTGGAAACACCCGAGATCATCGAAAAAGGACAACTTTCAATGACAGGATACTGAGAGGGCTAGGTATACGTCTGGCAAGACAGTTTCACATTTCCGTCGTTCGCTCACTGCTGTGACAGAGGATCAAGAAGGAGCCAAGAGTGCGTTCGGCCACCATTCACCGGAAGATAAACTTCACCGCCCGCACCTTAGTGCTTTAAGATCAATACTTCAGTCTTCACACACTTACGCTACTAGCCGAATGGAGACGCAATGGCAGCCGGATTATCCTCAGCCGTCAACACGGCCTTCATTGTCTTGATCGGTAGATTGCGGAACAGAGAACAAATCGTGTGATTCGTGCCCAGGACCGACAGGCCTCTACAGAGCGTATCCGAACGGGCATCCTCGAATCCCATACCCAGTTTTCAGACGCTACTACCCAAATGCACCAGGCTCCACGTTGAGTCCAGTCAATGGCCCAGACATGTTTCAGCTGGTCATCAAACGTATCGCATGCGCCCAACGTCTATCCGAGTCCACTGCCTCCCAAATACCTATTCTGAGAGGACTGACGGGAAACGGGCCAGGGTCTGAGCTCACGCGCTTTCTGAGGAGGCTGAAAGCCCCAGCATTTGAAGAAAAGTTGTTAGATGATCCTTTCGTAGATGGACAAAGTCTGCTGAAAGCTTACGCAGTCTAACTTTTGCTGAGCCGGAACTGTGAATCTGTATTTAGCGGGGGTAAGCCCTTCGCTGGAACTGTCAGTATGTTGCTTCAGGTGCTCAGGTCAACTGAACCCTACTTACTTGTTTGTTTTGATGTGGGGAGATGGCACGCAAGAATGGATTTTGAGAGTATGAGGAATGTATTCACTTGTGTAGCGATAAGAGGGTGGAATGGAGAACTGAGACCAGCTCAGATCCCCCTCCTTATATACCCTAGGTCTACACAGTTATTCCCAGGCTGCAGTTGCAGCTTCTATAACTGCGGCTTCTACTCCTACTACGGTTGCCAGCTGTGGCTTCTGCTGTGCACTGCAGCTGCGGCTTCTATTTAAGAATAACTACTGCGGCTTCCGACTGAGTCATGCAATGAGTCAGTCCGGCTTCCGGTTACTAAATATAAGTGCTGCATACTACGGAGCTTATTGATGGTACTGCAGCTTCGAATGACGTCATCGATGACGTCATTGATAATTCTTGAAATGTTAAGTCCGGTAACTCCGGTAACTCCGAAGTTGCCGGTTCCTGAGTCAGGTCCCCGTCTACGGGGTTCCTTGATAAGATCACATGAAAGACCGAAATGAGCGGTTGTCGGCAACAAACCATGACAGGAATGAAGTAACTCGTTGCGTTGATCGACATCGTCACTGGACTTGAATCCGAAATCACCACAGCAACAGACATGACGGGTACTCAACATATGCTTACATCTCGTTTTCTTTCGATCAATGTCATCTTTGCCAAACTTTGCCAAACTGGACGGTCTCATCAACCTCGTGAAACCAACATCGACCTTGAATCTGTCCGTCGTACGTGCCCCGCGCTGTGGCTCCCGAGTCGTATCGAGAAATGCATTCGAACCTCTTAACGCTGTTAAAAGGTACGAGATGGCATTAGGAAGCCGAACCAAGGAAGAGATGGTGGATGATATGTCATCAGTTGTTGGTGGGGACCTAGGATGCACCATGATACGAATCATCGCGAACAACCTCGATACCGAGAACCCTTTGTGCCTGCAGTTTTCTTTGGACGTGTATAATGTGCCCGGCTGGGAACCCATTGACTGGAGTATCCTCATCCGGTGGCTTGCAATGTCAGTGCTTCGAGTCCCTGATTCGGCCACAACGATGGGATCGTGACTATGTGCATCCGTACAGTATCGGGGACTCTCGAGAAACTGCAAGATTTGAAAGAGGATAACCTTGAGTGGGACGCACTAGCATGGGCGATGCCACTGTTCTTACGGACCTGAAACGCCACCACCCTAACAGTGTTTACATCAGGAAAGTGTTTCTCTACAAAACATATCTTACGGTGATGGTCGGATATGGCACGGCTCAGGACGCTGCAGCTAGGCACCTGCCTGCCTGAGCCAAATTGCAGAATTGAGACAACACCATTTTCCTGATGTACCGTCGACGCATATAATGGCCGTGGCCGAGGGCCAAACAATGCACCTACACAGGACGCATTTCGAGATGTTTTTACCCAAAACATCATATAAACATTGCTTAGAGACATGTCAGCATGTTCCCAAAATGTTTTCCCCACAAACACATAATAGAAACATGTGGAATATTTTCAAGGCATGTTTCTGGGCTCAAAACAGCTATCAGAAAGATGTTATGAGTATGACCCATGTTTTCATTGCTGTTTTACATTTAGATCTTTTTTATGTTTGGGAATAAATATGCATGTTGTTTTGAGTTATTGTAGAATTTATTAAAAATAGTGATTGAGTTAGTTATATTTTTGAGAAATTTATTGGTTAGAAGAACATGACTCAAAACAACATATATGTTTCTGATGGCGGTTTTCAGCCTAGAAATATGCCTTAAAAACATGTTATATGTTTCTGTTGCATGTTTCTGGGAAAAACATTTCGGAAACATGCCGACATGTTTTCAAGCGATGTTTATATGATGTTTCGGGTGAAAACGTCTCGAAATGTGTCCTGTGCTAAGATGTCCTATACCAGTTGTAGATTGCTTACGCGTTACGCGCTGTCGGTCATGTGGGCGCCCAAATGCTTCTGGCTGACTTGTCTGATGCATCTGCCCTAGAGTTATACCAGCTCACCTTTGCGTTCATTGAACACCCCTTCCTCTTTCGTCCAGCAATGGCGATCTCCTGTGAGCTAGACCTGACCTGCGAGGCGGTCACTGCCTTTGCTTCTTCGAGTTCGAAACTCTGGACTGCGATGCCAGGGCTGCTTAGAGCGAGGAAAGCGTACGCACACACGAGGCGCCTTTCCGATACGGTGGGGACAAGTTAGTGGAAGTTCGGGGGACTGTGCAGAGGATGTGAGGGGTCTATTTGGGATATGATTTAGGTTGTGATGGAGTTTGATGCGACAGCAACGTGGAGTGGGATAGAACTCCGCGGCATGGAGACTTGCCTTTGGTGTGCTGAAATGCGTCAACGCCCTTCGAATAATATCGAATAGATACCTCGTTCGCAAACGAGTGGTGGTGTGCGCAAGATATAGATCACCTGCCGCATTGCTGGTACGATAAGGCAGAAATTTATGTAGACAAAAAGAACTGCTGATACCACTCTATTGGTGCACCTAAGCTACTCCCGAATACCAAATCAACCATCTAATCATTTCTAGGGCCACAGCATGTCTATGTCGTCACCGCTGGTCGATTCAGACACGGACATATTGGAGGTTTATGGACTACGCGGTGCACTCTATCGCAAAATACTTGGCTCCTCCGCAATGGATATCATTGGACCAGATCAGCGACTTCGATTGGCTGTAGATGTTGACTGGCTGTCATTCTCGGGCGAGCAGTCCGAAAATCTACGCACCTTTGTTCAAGGGGTCCATAAATTCGCTTTCGCTCATGGACGGCAGTCTGATGGCGTTTGGATGGCCGATTATGTGTACGGATGTCTGTCAGACGACGCCCTTAAATGGTTCGATAGTCTGGATGCTGAAGTCCAGCGGGATTGGTCGAAACTTAAGCCAGCTATGATAGAGAAGTTTATGGCATCCAAGTAGGTCCCATCATACGCTATGGGCCTTGCACTTGCTTGGCCACTTGAATCCTATCAAACTCAACATATATACGCATTTTGCCTTATAGGTCGTCAATGCGCTGGTGCGTAGAGCCTGTGGACTGCCGCACCATTCTTCAAAGCTGAAGGGTATATTCCGACTGTAGTCGAATCAAGGTGGTCAGAAGGAATGGCGGAGTGGTAGGATATCTCTCTCCTCCAACTTCCAGTTCCTTATCCGTTCATGTGGTGCCCTCGGATGAAGCCCTTCTTGTGGATATCTCTGAGGTGCAGGGTGCACAACCTCTAGTGGCTCGGATTAAAATACTTGTGAGCCTCGTCAAATGATATGCCTAGCCGACCGACACTGAAAGTGGTCAATTCCAATCCCCCGGCGGTAGTGAAACAACCTGTTACCCATTCTTAGGCGTTGATAGCCATGGTGATTCATGGTGGGACCTAAAGGCTTGTGAGAAAGGCGAGTAGATTTCTGCGGGCGGTATTCCTCCTATGCATTATGAGTCTAAAGTATCATATTCCCCAAATAGGCCCTGATGATAACGTCTCAAAGCGACGCGCGCAAGCCGACACGACAACCGTCGGGCACGCAGCGGCTTCAAAAATCTGGTCCATCACGAACCTTGGCGGTTCCACTGAAGAACTGTGCATGGAGTGGATAAAGGATTCAGACGGTGAGTGTATTCTGTCTCAAGTCCTCGTTTCCGTTGGCAAGAACTCATAAAATGAGGGATGCACCAAAGCTTTAATTTCTCCCAACCCCATGTTACGACCTAACACTGTGAGTACTTGTTAGATGAATCCAGAGTAGAACGTTGACTTATTTGTGCTGCGAAACGTAGATGCAGATCTACATGTTTTTCTCCGACCGGATGCCTGGAGATGAACAGGTGGTATGTGCTTAGCATAAGCTGGACAGTTTTTCTTTCTTTTGCAACATATGACGCACCGCTAACCCTCATGTCTTATTATAGAGGTTTATACTCAAGCGCTTCTAAATAGCTGTAACTGGGGGTGGTCATTTGATATATATGTATGAAGGTGTTAATACTGAAGCAATCGTCAAACGATCACGAGAAACCAATACCGGCAGTACAGGTAAGGATCGCAGTAGACTAGAGGTAGCACCAGACCATCCCCGTTGTTGAAGTAGCGACTTCTATTGGCGTACATATTGCATAACTCCCATTTGCATGGCTCGGGGAGAATCATTCGAATTCGAGTCGAGTCATTTCAGAGGAGCGTATCCCGGAAGTGCTAGATTTTAGGCATTTTGTGCCAGCATGATCGACCACTATGAATGGTCCTTCGAAGATCCCGCACCGTTTCCGTTCGCTTTCGCGGATCCATTGCTCAGATAATGACTCCGTCCTTTCACCTCTCCGCGAGGAGAGTCCGAACGAGACGACGCCGGACTGCTGAGATATTCGCGTTCGCTCGCCTGACTCTCCTTAACCTCTATCTCTTTCCCGCCAAACGAGACGCTCATCAATTTTTCCTTCTCCTTTCCTTTCCCCTTCACACTCCTACTGTAATGAACGACAGAGTCCGCAGAGTCCTTCGCTTCGGTTTCTCCAGCGTAGACGAGCGAGTTCCTCTGACTCCAGAACTCTGGTAGGCTTGGGCTCTGAGGCATGGTGATAATATGATTAGGGTCGTACGCGTCGTGCGTCGTGCCAATGACCAGGGAACTGTTGATGCCTGCTGTGTTCAGCAGTTCGATAAAGTGGGCTCGGGAGTCTGGGAAGACGAATAAAGAGAGGATCTTGTCACCCTACATGATACAATATGTCAGCAGACTGTGGTCGTTAAGTCCATGGATTGTATTTACATGTTCTCGAAGGACCGCCATGATCCAATTCCGTTCTTCAGCTGCTACAATCATCGGCATCGGCGTGAAGAACTCATCTTCTCCACTCATCGCGGAAGGTGTGAGAGTGAGAGTCGATTCTTGCGTGATAATGACCTCCGGAGTAGAGACCTTTTGCGATCCCTCGTCCTTGGGCTGTTTCGCGGTGGCAGCGATAGTGTTCAAGTAATCTTCTCGCTCGAAACTCGAATCCGTGGTCCCACCGGCCCTCCCGATCCCAAGCCAATCCATCCACAGTTCCAAACGTCGACCGTCGCGATTCGTCGAGCGAAGGAGCTTATGGCATCGATCCCAATCGGCGATCGGGTCACCCTGCCAGGTTTTGGCCGCTGCGTCGACGGTGGTTCGCTGTCGGTGCACATCCCCGTCCACTCGGAGCCCATCCTTATCTACTTCCACTCCCGTCGTGTCATCGACCTTGATGTCCTCTTCATCCAGCCGGATATCTGCCGGCCGCATCATCAACCGCAACCACCTTCTCCGTCTCACCCACCCTCCTGTACTTACAGCGCCCGGATAAGCGCGCCACCCCTTGTGATTGGAACGAAAGGCCCAGTTATATTCGAAGCCATCGGAACACACTTCGCCATCCCCACGCATGTCGACCATCCAGTTCTTAGACACCCACTTCCAACGTGCATCCGGTAGTTGATAGTCCCGAAGGGAGAGCGGCGACTGGGCAAGGTTCGATTTATCCCGAGCGTTGGCTTCCGCGGAAGGAATTGTGAATGGCGCCGGATCGCTCGGAAATAGAGAACGCGAGCCATAGTGTGGTATCGAGAAGAGTGTGAACCTGAAAGGAGGAAGGGTGAAGTCAGCGCGCCTACGTTTACAAAGCGTGGAAGAGACATGACACGAGGGCGAAGCGCGGAGTACGGGCGAGTCGGTGAGAACAGTGACCGACACCCCCGACCATCGCTCGGGCAGCTGTGTCCCTTGCGCTTATGCCGCCTCCGAGAGCGATGAAACCCTGAAGGATGACGCGAGAGTTCGCCAACAAGATAGACACAGTGGGAGACACAATGACCAACGACCAAAACCCGCGTGTGGTCTGGCACCTTTTGGTGCCACCTCTGCATTTTAACCAGAAGCTTTGAGGTCTCGTATCGCGTATAGAGAGGGCGTGAAACGCGTTCCAAAACTCAATAGCGCATGTCACTCACCCGCGTTGGTTTTCATACATGACCGCCCATCGATACAAGTCTTTAGTCTGATGCCCATCATGAGAAGCCTCCTCGATGGCGATCTGAGTAGTTCCATCCAACGCGGGTTTCGGTACAGCGGGTTTTGGAACGGGTTCTCCGTCGACGAGGTGGGGCCCATAGACGTCATCCGGATTGCTACTTGGACCAGCACCTGCGCTCTGGAGTAACGCGTCGGCATCGGCCTCCTCCTTCGCATGTCGGGCAGCAGACCTAATGGACGATGAATGGCTGTTCTTCCGTTTCCTAAATAAGCTCAGTCCAGATTTCTTCTTTTTAATGAACTGATCGTCGATGGGGAGTCCAGATAACGAGGCATCCGCTCTAAGCGGTGGTGGTGGCGCTGTCGAGTTTGTTTGTGACATGATCATAAGAGTAAGATAGTAGCGAAGTCTTCGAGGTGGTTGGAATTGGTCATATCCGGTCCAGTATGCGATGCGGAGAAGTCGATACTTTTATGCACGGAGTATTCCGAGGAACACGTATTTGCTTCCGCTATTCCTATATCGAACGATGAATTATGCTCATAAAACACGTGAATGCGTGACTACCTCAACGTTCCTTTTACACCACTATGAAGCGGCGCCAGGAACAGCAGCAACAGGCAGCTCTATTCGCGCAACCTTCCGATACGAACCAGTCGTCTTCATTGAACGTCAAGGCTCAATCTCCTGTAATAGTATCCTTTCATAGAACTTCGAATGGCCAAGTCAAGCTTCCAACTTCTACGCCACCTTCTTCAATAAAAAGATCCTCAGTCCAGATTGAGCCTCTTGCTCGAAGTGATTCGCCGGACTTGGCGCTGCTGGGTGGTACTCTACCATCAACGACATCAACCTCATCATCTGCTAAGCGCACTTCCCTCCCTATGTCTATGCCAGCTCGTTCTCCCAAGCCTCCACCACTTGTACAAGACTCATCACGATCTCCAACTTCTCCAGTGCCGGAGTATCTGGAACGATTTACCCAGGACATGGCGGGAGAAGTCAGGGCCTTGATGGAGGAGGTGGGCCAATTGAGGGAGGAAAAACGATCACTCCAATAGTGAGTTAATCGTCAAATCTTTCGAGATAACGTGCAGCAGCATCTTGATCACAAGTGCTCTCGTATGATTATCGCTTTAGTCAGATTTCTGGGATGATGAGAGACTTAAGTGGAGTATGGTGGTTGTCTTGTTTACGCCTTCGTTCTGAGGGCTGACGGCCTTGAAAATGACCTGCAGTATTCTCCGGGAGAGCAGTATAACCAGCCAGCATGGTTCGTGACGTCATCATCAAATGTTGTTACCTACAAGAACTTTAATATTTCATATAGGAATCGTTCTCGGACTTCACCGCCGGAGAGAGCTCGTTCAATTAGCACACAATCCACCCCAGCCTCGCCAACGACAAGAACGTCGACCCAACCAGTACGGCCTGGATGGCGCACAGTCCATTCAGAGCAGAAGCGGTCAAATGTTCAAAGTAATTCTGCAATTGAGACAGGAAGGTCTGCCTGGACTGCGACACGGACATGTGGGTCCCCCAATTCTCAGTCGATACCCTTTCGAGCGACTGACCGTTTCACCGCGCGTGTCTGATATAGCGAATCGGGAACTGCCTACCGTGGCGCAGTCTTCGGCTCCGAGACAGCCGCGGCAGACCATGTCGTTGTTCGGGGAAGAGTAGATACGTGGTGCGCGCTGATCGGTGCTGTTGATACCACAGCTTGTTTCTGGCATCCGTTGTTGGTTAATACATGTACACCATCTAAATTGGATATAGGTGTTGATTCTATCTTTGATGAGTAGCACAGAAGTATCACGGCATCAGCGGGCGTCTATAAATATGGTTTATCATCATGTATAAAGCTTAGTTTATACTATTGGTCTAGAGATAGGACTTGAGAAGGATGTTGGGTCCAGAGCGACACGCTCAAATCATCTATTATCGCTGTAATAAATAGAAGTTACAATCCAATTCTGGAGGCATAGGCCGAAATGTCAATAATAGGTACATTTGGGGTCTCACTTGCAAGGATGCTCCCCTTTGCTACGGCACGGCCCTGATAACCTATAGGCATCAAAGTAGGAGGTAGCCAGAACATCCGTTTCCCTGCAGGGTCCCGAAGCCAGCCGTGTTTGTCAACCTTTAGAACATGCACATGATCATCAGATACGGGTGCAAGCACTGGGCTACCTTCAAACCCCGTTGGTTCTCCAGCTATCTCCCAGAAGGTCTGATGCTCTTCATCCTCTACAATAACGTACTTGCCGTCGAGTGAGAAGTCCAAGCCAGTGACTGTTGCTGTTTGACGCACGGGATGTCCGACTGGTGATCCAGATGATGTATCCCAAAGGCGGAGAGTACCATCAAGGGCGGCAGTCGCGAGGTTGTCCGAGTTAGGAGCGAAGGCAAGGCGGTAGACGTTACGAAGATGGCTCTCTGGCCTCCGTTCTTCGAGTCTAATCGGTTCCCCAGTGGACTATTCCACTATGAGGGTGCAATCCTCGGATCCTGAGGCGATCATCTTTCCATCTGGTGACCAGTTAAGGCACTTGACGTCTTTGGTATGGCCTTCCAAGCGTTTCCGGCAGGATCCCCAGTGGCGGGATCCCACAGGCGGAGAATCTTGTCGTCAGACCCGGAAACGATCCTTTTGCCGTCTGGCGACCAAGCGACGCAGCGCACTATGTTAGCATGGCCATGCCAGGGGTCTCCAATGATATCGCCCGTACACGCTCCCACATCCAGAGGGTACCCTCTCCAGTCGCACTGACAATTCTCTTTCCATCCGGTGACCAGTTGAGGCCGTAGACAGGTGTCCTGCTGCTACCGCCGCCCTCGAATGTACGCCCCGATATCCAGGGCTTTCCAATGACTACTCGTGTGCATGGGTCCCATATGCGAACGGTATCATCACCGGAACCAGAGGCGGTCCTCTTGCCGTCCAATGACCAGGGAACGCACCAGACCCAACCACGATGGCCTCTCCAAGCCTCTCTGATTGGTGCACCGGCCGAGGGATCCCACACGCGGAGGGTTGTATCGGCTGACCCAGAGACAACCTTTTTGCTATCTGGCGACCAGGCGAGGGTGAACACTGCGCCGCTGCGACCCTCCCATGCTTCTCCAACCCGCGCTCCAGTGATGGGATCCCAAAGCCGAAGGGTATGATCCGCAGACCCTGAGACTATCCACTTGCCATCGGGGGACCAAGCAACGCAGTGGACTGCACCAGTATGGGACTTCCAAGCCTCTCCAACGGACATTCCTGTAGACGGATCCCACAAACGAAGGGTACCATCTGCGGACCCGGAAACAACTGTCCGGCTATCAGGTGACCAGGCAACAGAGTTTTTGGGACCTAACCAGTGTTGGGGGCAGCCATGCCGTGGCCTAGGGCCACCTTCCGCTAGATGACCATATACTCGTGATAGTGATGTGTGTGGCGGCGTTAGCGCCAAGGCGGAGCGATAGATATGCGTGGCGGCAGTATTGATTGGGATATCGAACACGCAGACGAAGTCTATGAGGTCTTGCAACAGGCTGAGAGCAGATATATCGGATTATGTGAAAGGCACCGTAGCCTGCTGTACTGTTGGGAAGCTAGAGATTACACGCGTCCTATGAACCAGCGTCTTGAAGGCCAGTGGGCTAGACGACGCGTGCACCGTGTCTGTCTAGAGACGTATCCTAGCTTGCATGGTTGCGAGACCTTCCGTTATGAAATTCGCGATACGAACAAGTCGCGTCGGAGCCGCTGATTCTGAAAGATTCGGTGCGACTCATTGAGGTCTTGCCTGTAAAACTTGAATTAGCCATGCCATGCCAAGGCAGAGAAGGCAATAATCTAGCCTTGAGCCATGGTACCACCGATTTAACCTGTTCCTCCACCTTCCATGTCTTTCTCATAAGACTTAGCGCCTCTAACCAGTACAAGAGTCTCGTTCGTTCTGACGAATATGTCCACGGACGCGTACACGTCGTCACAATCAGAGGACGCGCCCTAAACGTGGGTTGCCCAGTTCTCACAGGCATATTGCAGACCTGACGAGATGTGTTGTCGAACTATGCCCTTTGTGTCAAATGTTCCGCTGTCCCGGTCGGTGATGTTCTCATTGCGTTCATTAGGATCGTCGCTCCTAACGCTTTTGTTGCTTTCTTCACGGGTGTCATCGCCTTTGTTGTCATTGTTGGCTCCATGGCTGTTTAGATCATCACTTCTGTCGTTGCTGTCGGCATCATAGCCGAAAATCTCTGAATTGAGCATAGTTGGATCGAGATCGCAAATGTTGGGCTTCTTCAAGTCGTCCATATGTCGCATGCACTGAATAGCCATTCGTCGATGCTGTTCGGCCCTGTTAACAAGAAACCGAGTGCCGCATCGTGGCCCATCGTTTAGATAATCTTCGAAGGATTTGTGAATCAATCGGATTGGCGTCGCATCGCGCGAGGGATATTCTTCATCAACATCAGGAACGATGAGTACCGCCCGCAGGTAGCCCAGGACACTTGTCCGGATGTAGTCCGTGACGTTTTCACTGCTCGGGTGATCGAGATGGAGAAGCGAGGCGAGTGTATGTATGTGGATCGGAGACTCCACAACACAGAGAACCCTAAGGATGTTGCGGAAAGAGATGAGGAGCTGATCATGGGATGTTGATGGACATGGCCGGTCGAGTATCTTCGAGTAGAGTGCGTAGAGGTCGATATTGTGCCCGTACACTCGGTTAGGGTCGGGTGCTATCGAGAGGATAGCATTGAGTTGGTTCCCTGGGTCGCGGAAGTTCGGGTCTGCAATCATCCGAGCGCCTGTGACGGCCTAGATCCATAGGCCATCCGACAAACGGACGAGAATCTCAAGGCGCTCTTCATCCGGCCAGTTCGAGGGCTTCTTCACCCATCCCATACCATCTGAGGCAGCTTCTGTTTAAAATACGCTCTGATATCGTTCTGCACTTCTCCTGCATCCTCTGAATCCAGGGAACGTATCATCAATCGTGCTTCCATGGGGTCTCGGTCGTATAAGTTAAGTAAATGTGGCTCGGGTCGACTCGTGACGATGAACTTGACGGCGGGAGGAAGTCTAGTAAGACTCTGCCCGATAAGATATAGAAATCGACATGCGGAGTCATTGTTGAACTCGTCTAGTCCATCAAGAAGGAGAACGAGTGGAAGACAATCCAAGTCGTCCGCGAGGGTCTCCAGCGGTGCCTGTATCAACTCCCTGAACTGCACCTCCATGGCTCTCTGCGTGATGTCGCGGTCCTTGTCCACGGCAGATGCAATCTCCGCTCGGAGCCTCTTGTCCCCCCAAGACGCCAGCTGACGAGCAAGAGCCAGAATAACTCCTTCGTTCATATCTTGTTGATCGACTATGAAGTAGGACTCGGCGCCGAGGTGGTTCAACATGCGCTCTTGTTGTGCTACGCTCGCGCCGACGGAAGACTTTCCCCTCCCAGCCGCCCCAATAAGACATAATCCGCGCGTATCATCAACCGGTAATGTCTCGATCCATCGGGATATCCACTTCAATAGGGAGACGCGCGTCCCGTCCAAACATGGGGGTTTTTTGGACGAGCCAGAGTCCCCGGTTCCTAGGAGCGCGATAAGTCCATCAATTTCTGGCAAAAGCAGAAGTGAGATGGGGAAATAGATTCAAATGCCTGTATGACCGATCGGCTTCCTGCAAGGATGATGAGAGGCAATCATGTAGCAATTCAAGATGCTGCACTGACCTGCTGCTTTCGGGTTAGGACCTGTTGTTCTTGGTATAGAAGCTCGGCCTCATGACCCGTTGTAACGACAGTCTCCAACTGCAAAGGTCGTGACCGGTGGGTATGCAAACGTAAGAACGAACAGCTCGCATTATTCTACCTGAATGCCTGCGATGACGTCCATCACCTTCTGCTTCAAGGCGCTCAGTGCTAACGCATCCCGGTCATAGTTGACTATCCATTTCCTGAACGGCCTCCGGGAAGCGAGTATTGTGAACTCTTCCGTAATCTGCTTGAGCGCACTTTAGAGTGGTCTTAGCAATGCCCCGTTGTATTGGGATGTGAAGGTTGACTCACTCCTGGAATTCGTGGATCCTGTGCTGTGTAGCGGGGGTAAGTCGTGAAAGATCTAAATGACGAATAGTCCTATTGGTCGTGGTTGCAATATAAAGCGCTAGCACCTTCGCGTCCTCCATATTCCCTTTAGTAGTCTAGACGAATCGCATTGAAATGGACACGGAGGCTGCGGAGCGCTGAGGCTGGCCCACCTCCACTATCGATATGATTTGAAGAACGGCATCCGGGTCCCAACCACAGAAGATTTAAATGGCTCTGGAATGGGTACAGCCTTCACGATGGCTGAGAGAACTTGGAGGCTGGATTCGGCAGCTTGCAGCGTATCAGCGCCCATAGGGGTGACGCGGAAGGTAAGGGCGTTAGAGGTGGTGAGTAGAAGATAGCTCCTGGTATGTGTGTGCAGCGAGGCAGAGTCCACGAGGTCTTATGGGGTGCAAGTTACTACACCCGTTGAAATTAGAGCAACTTCGCACTCTCCGGACTACATCAAGTGGCAAGTCCAGGCGAAGCAATTTATTCTATCTGACCATGAACTCGAAGGAACGGAGAGGTGAGCAAACAGGACTACGGATATTCCCGGCGCCCCTTGAGGTTGGTCAGCAACACTTTGTCCCCATTCAAAGTCTTCACGTTATGATCATGGTAATAGAGTCTTGGGATCGAAGAGTTACTTGACCAAGAACATGATAATTCAGCGCATACAGCACGTACAAGCCCACGGACGTACCGGGCTTTAGGCTTGTCAAGCACTGCGGCGCTGCCCTGGGACACAAAGCCTTTCCTTCCTGTACGGTTACCACCCGACTATCCAATACTCAGTCCCGTCTTTCGTTCATCACCTGTCTCCACCCTCTGCCTCACCCCATGTCCTCTGATACTCTGCATACTGCCAAAGCCTGCCTACATATGCTCACCGCCATCGTGAAAGCGGCGCCTATTCCAGAGCCGTTCAAGTCCGCTGTAGTCTGGATCCCTGATGCCGTTCTCCAGATCATTACGATTGTGGAGGTGAGGCGTTGCTGAGTGCCCTGCGCATTACACGTGTTTCCTGACTACCTTGGGCCCAGAATACCAAAGGAAACATAGAGGACGCGAAGGCTTTAGTGCTCTATATTGCAACTATCACCGACAGGACCATTCGTCCTTTAGATCTATCCTGTGTCTCCCCCGTCACACAGAATAGGATCTATGAGTTCCACGAGTGAGTCTACCCCTAAGTTCGAACACAGAGCGATATCGCTGAGCCGGCTCCAAAGGGCACTCCGACAGATTACGGAAGAGATCAAGATTTTCGCTTCTCGTAGGTCGCTACGAAAGTGGATAATAAACTATGATCGGGACGCGTCTACTCTAAGCACCCTGAAGCAAAAGGTGGCAGAGGTTATCACAGGCATTCAGGTAGATACGGTGCGGTCGGTACATCCCCATGTTACTCACCTCCCGCGATTATCGCAGCTTGAGACCGTCGTTGCTACGTGTCATGAAGTTGAGCTGCTCTACCAAGAACAACAAATTTTAATCCGAAAACAGCAGGTACGTGTAGCATTCCACAGCACTGTACAATCTGTCCTCATGGCAACCAATCCTGTGTAGGAATCCGGTTAGTATCACCCATCTAATGCTATTGATCCGCTTCTGACATCTGTTCCCTTTAGAAATTGATCGCTTGATTGCTCTACTGGGAAATGGAGATTCGGGGTCATCCAAGAAACCCCCATGTCTGGACGGAACGCGAGTATCCCTACTGAAATGGATATCCCAGTGGATCGAAGAGCCGCCGGGCGATGGAAAGCGGGGTCTATGCCTCATTGGAGCAGCTGGCATGGGAAAGTCTTCCGTTGGTGCTAGCGTCGCACAGCAAGCGCGCAGGTCAAAGTGCCTTGGAGCCGACTTCTACTTCACAATGGATCAGCAGGACCGGAACGAAGGGGTGATTCCAGTGCTTGCACGCCAACTGGCATCATGGGGAGATGGGAGGCTTCGCACCGACATTGCGTCTGCTCTTCACGAGGACCGCGACCTTGCGCAGAGACTGCTCGAGGTGCAGTTTAGAGAATTGGTACAGGAGCCGCTGAAGAGCCTCACAGATGGACCTGATTGTCCAACACTCGTAATATTCCTCGATGGACTTGACGAATGCAATAACGACTTCGCATACCGACTTCTTGATCTGATCGGGCAGAGCTTTGAAACAGCTTCGCCCGCAGTCAAATTCATCATCACAAGTCGTCCCGAGCCACATCTACTTCACCTATACCACTCAAGCCCAATGAATGCAAAGCTCGAGGTGCGGTCTCTCGATCTGGAGGATGTGGGGGAAGTAGAGGGCGATATCAAGGAGTTCTTCAAGCAAAAGCTGCCTAGGATGGTATGGTGGGTGAAAAATCCCTCGGACTGGCCAGGCGAAGAACGGCTCAAAATACTCGTCAAACTCTCTCAAGGTCTGTGGATATGGGCCGTCACCGTCGCTCGGATGCTCGCAGATCAACACTTCCGTGACCCAGAGAAACAGCTCGACGCGCTCCTCTCGACAACACCCGATCCTCACCGGGTATACGGGCAAAATACCGATCTCTACGCGATCTACTCGAAGATCCTCAACCGGGCGTGCCCGCCGGATTCCCCTTCCGAACTCCTCCGCCTTTTCCTCGATGTTTTGGGAGCGCTTCGTGTCTTGGGAGAGCCGGTCAACATACACACTCTCGCTTCGCTCCTTTATTCCGAACGCCCGAGCGATGAATGCTTCGCAGATGAGATTCGCGTGAAGGTCCTAGGATACTTGCAGGCGATACTCATCGTCCCCGGCGTTGAGGTCGACATACCCTCTCGCGATGCCAAGCCCATCCGATTCATCCACAAATCCTTCGAGGACTACTTGACAGACGTGTCACGCTGTGAGCCTCGGTTCCCGGTCGGTATCGCGGAGCAGCATAGACTTATGGCCATCCGTTGCCTGCGCCGCATGGAGGACTTGTATATGCCCAACATGTACAATATCGATCCCACTGTACTCACAGCCTACATCCCATATACAACTTGGGCAAGGGAAGACCACATCAAGGACATGATTCGACAACGTATCTCGTCTGCGCTGCAATACGCCTGCGAGAACTGGGCAACCCACGTTTCGGGGGTGTCTTCTGAGTGCGATGACGTGTACGCATCCGTGGATGCGTTTGTGAGAACAAGACTAATTTATTGGCTAGAGGTCTTAAGTCTTCTGGATATGACAAAGTGGGTACGAATGGTGGAATTGGCGGAAGCGTGGCTCAAGGTGAGATAACCGTTTGCTTTGCCTTCGCGGCTCGGCTGACGCGGTTTGTAAAGGCTAGACCTCAGCAGCAGGTCGTCAGGATGTCGTCATGGTCTTCCGGCGCCACACTAATTCGCCGCCTTCCAGCTCTCGCTACGGAATGCCTCGTAAACATATGGACCAGGGTGCAGCTTCGGGCGAATGCAATGCTCGCGTCATCATCACTCCGGCCACCTGACTTCCTCACTGACCTTCAACCTGCACAACATCTCGATTCTCTGTCGCAAGCGAGCGTGCTTCCCTCAGTATCCGCCCTCAGCCTCCTGCACGACCTCAAAGACTTCATCAACGAGTTTACAATCCCCATTGGTACGAGTTCTCCACACATCTACCGCTCCGCCCTGGCATTCGCACCGTCACACACCTCACTATCACAAGTATATGGGCATTTGGCGGAGGGTGGACCCGTACCACGGCGAGGACGCTTGCAACGCTGGACTCAACGCGACGGGCAGTGGTGTATTGCCTGGTCCCCAGATGGCGAGAGGATCATATCCGGGTCCGAAGATGGTACACTTCGCCTATGGGATCCATCTTCAGGAGCACCGATTGGAGAAGCTTGGAAGTTCCATACCGATCTCGTCCGCTGTGTTGCCTGGTCACCCAATGGTAAGACGATAATCTCAGGGTCTGATGATAACACCCTTCAGCTCTGGGACTCAACTACTGGAGCGTGCATTGGGGAAGCGTGGCAGGGTCACACCGATACCGTCTTCTCCCTCGCTTGGTCACCAGATGGCGGAAGAGTCGTCTCCGGGTCGCGAGATAAGACCCTACGCATGTGGGATCCATCTACGGGTGCGGGTGCGATCATGGGAGAGGCTTGTGACCGTCATACTGATATTGTGTGGTGCGTTGCATGGTCACCGGACGGCAAGAGGATCGCCTCTGGGTCAAATGACCACACGATTCGCTTGTGGGACACGTCTACAGGAACACTCGTCGGAGAGCCCCTCGAAGAGGAAGATGCAGTCAGAACCCTTTCCTGGTCACCCGGCGGAAAGAGAATCGTCTGTGGGATTGATGATAATGCTGTCCGCCTGTGGGATGCACACACTAGACAACGTATCGGAGACGCTTGGGGGGGCCATACTCGCCCAGTAATCTGCATTGCTTGGTCGCCTGATGGCAAAACGATCGTCTCCGGGTCTGACGACGACACACTCCGTCTGTGGGATTCATCGACTGGTGCTGTTGAAAATGTTTTTCGAGGTCATAATTCTGACGTCAAGTGCCTCAGCTGGTCACCGGATGGCAAGATAATCGTCTCAGGGGACAGACATGGTACCATCATCCTGTGGAATAGTACCACTGGGGCACCCTTCAGACTCGAGCAGCGGGGGTCAGAGAGTCATTCTCGCCATGTCTACCGGCTATCCTTCTCTCCCGGCTCCGATACTATAGTTTCCGCCTCTTACGACGGTACTCTTCGCCGCTGGGATACATTATCTGGAGGACTGATCGGACAGCCGGTGCGTCAAACCGTCCCGGTCTCCCGGCTAGGCTTCTCCCTCGACGGGAAGCACGTTCACTTCGAGGATGAAGGATGTCAGACCATTTGGGAGGTGGCAGGAAATGAAGCTGGGTTTGATGGTGACCTCGGACTTGGCCCAATATCTGAGGATAATGTGCGTGTTCTTAAAATCGACGAAAACGGCTGGCTTCTAGACTCTGAAGGGAAGATGATGTTCTGGCTGCCGTATGCTTTAAGGCCCATAGGGTCTTGGGGTCGCGTTCTCGTCAAAGGAAACATCATCGCCATTGAGAATCCGAGCGTCCCGATTATTGACATTTCCGCGTATATGTCTCGAATGCGATTATAGCCTGCTTCCTGCTCAATTGAACGCGGTGACTCTATAACGCCATAAATTAGTAATAAAATCGTTTCTCCATTTGCACGGGTGTATAATACACAGCTCGAATCCTCTGGCGTAAGTTTTCTGATGGCCTAGCTGTTCAGTCTGTTGGTTCGTTTTTGGTGAGATAAATTACTCGTTCTTCAGAACATGGGCGATGATAACTAGTCCACCATTGCGCGTACCAGAAAGAGATGCGCTAAATTGTCGGCGTCGATCCGAAGGTGGCCAATAATCGTTAGACGATCAAGACGATTGGGATACAGCGGAGCGTGTTAGCTTTCATCCACCTCCGTACGCAAAATGATTCATTTAGTGCCCGCCTTCGACATACTGTATCTGCACGACAGTTTTGGATGTCGCGTGTCGCAAGGGGAGATTCCGATCCGAAATTTTGCCCGATGTGACATATCGCATTGGGCCCCATCCGAAGTTGAGATTTGGTACGACATGAGGTGTCATAGTGAAAGTTCACTTCGGATGTGTCAACGACCGGAGATTGGCCAGGAGCGGATAGGAAGGAGCAATACACTCCATACAAGTGCCTAATTTAGAACTATCCCACAAACCCACTGATTGATGTAATTGATGTTGCGATGGTCCGAATGTCGCACGTCACATGCGTATAATCCGGAAGTCATCCAAAGTTGTCATGCAGGTACGGTACTCGAGTTAGAGAGAGTCCACCGAGACAGAGATAGAGCCGCCCGTAAAGTGGAACGTTATGAGGTCATCGATGAGAGTCCTATGAGTTGTAAGCCTAGTGTGAGGTATGAGGACACTGATGGGTAGCCGTCCCCTTCCACGGGCGCCCGCAAGCGGTGAATCAACTCAGTGCAAATCAGTGTGACTGCGAAGCAATCTCGATGAGGTAGAGTTGCTTACAGAGTGCGTCTTGGCGGAATATAAATACAACATGCCAAGTCGCCGCGCGATGTTCGATGACAAGACCCCTTATCTAAAATTTTAGAAACATACAGATGGACCTAATTATGACTTCAAGTTCATACAGTCACTTCCTTCTGTCTGTCTCCTGGAATATCGAATCGTTTTGGAAGGATCCCTGGTCATCTCGGCTGTCATGGACCACTCTTTCCGAGTTCTCATGGACTCCGTTCTCCCACGTGCAATAGATGATTACATCCCCGACGAGAGTGATATGCTAAGGGCTAAGGTCTAAACCACGACTATCTTAGAGACCAAATTCGACGTAGGTCAGTTATCTGTGCAGTTTGTCGATCAGGAAGCCCGCCTATTACCCACTCAGCTATGTTTTGCTCATCCTAAGTATTATTGGAATCGGTAATCAACAATCCAAGGGAGGAAAGTGAATCTAGTGCTTCGAAGCCCTCACAGGCATTCTCTTCTGCGTTGCGCTTCTCCGAATACAGCTGAGGGCCTGAGGCTCTTACTGGAAGGCAAGGAGCAGAACGGTTTGACCGAGTCCCTCATCCTCTTCAAGTCTGTGGTCAATTCACCTTGGTTCCAATGCACATTCATCATCTTCCCGAAACAAAATTGACGTGCTCAAGGCTAAACTCTCCAACGTTCCCTTCGGGCCTACCAGTTCGGATACACCAGCGGATCAAATATCAACAATGCGGCGAAGGAAATGCTCTGGAAGTTTACACGAGTGAATCGTGCAAGTTTATCCGTGTATCCACACATAGTCCAATCGACAGATGCTCCCATTGTGTGTACACGCTGAACGACACTTTTTGAAATATGATTTTACTTCCTGCCGACGGCGTGCGGAGCCTGCTTTAGATTCACCTTTTCTTTGCTCCTATCCAAGAAACGATCCTCCAAAACGCTGTTCGGGATTCGGCTAATCATCGAGGATGCGAGCCTCAGGTTTCACCCCGATACAATATTCCCCACTCCCATACATTGAATACCTTTCCCCGTCAACACCTCTCACCACATTTTGGAATCACTAGATCTCCAACTTCCGTTTTTCGTCACCTTAGGGCTCCCGTATTCGGCTAGGTGCGGATTCCTTCTCTTTCCTTCCCTGTCATCGTCCATACTCTCATTTTCACTTTCCCTAGCGTCAAGTCGCGCTGTTTCCTTATCCGACCCTTTCTACCTGACTCGGTACCCATCTTTGTCTTTCGATTACGTTTCCCCCCCCCCCCCCCTTTTTTTTTTGCTTGCTTTGGACTCGTATGACCATAAACTAATTGCAGCGCTATTTTCCATTGACTTGTATGTGAACGACAGACGGGCCTCAATCATGGATGACGATCCGAAGACTAGTCTCAAGCGGTGTTAGGTTCACATAAGACTGGGCTCGCTCTATCTTAAATCTCCAGACAAGGGCGTGATTCTTAAACTACCCGCCTCGGGCGTGAGGGTCGCTAGTGTCACGACTACTGTGGTGAGAGGATGATGGTACCTCGAGGCGTGTGCTGGCGCGATACCATGAAATGACTGTTGAAGGTTTCAATGACGGTCTTACCTGTGGGTCGGTGAGCCAAGGCCATGAATCAGTTTTAGTGATGGCAGGGAATGGCTTGGTCAAAGTATAATCACCGCTATTTATAGTATTTGACCCCGGATCCAAGAGTAAGAACGCAGAGAATCAGAAGTGAACAACATGCCTGTGATTGCAATCATATCTTACGGAGTCGTAACACACGACAGGAGCATTATCTGAAATGAATGATGCCGTAAACACTCGAACTATTCATTCCATTCGTACCACAGCAGTAATTACATCCTGGATGCATAAGCCGAAATGTCTATAATCGGGACATTCGGGGTCTCGATGGTAAGCAGATTCCTTTTCACTAAGACACGACCCCAAACACCCACTGGCCGCAATGCAACTAGCAGCCAGAACATGATCTCCCCCTGGGGGTCCAGAATCTAACCGTCGTCGTCGACTTCGAGTACGCGCACATGATCGTCGGAGACCGGCCCATGTTGTTCAAACTCCAGTGCTTCTCCCATTACATCCCAAATAATCCGATGATCCTCATCCTTCGCCACAACACACTTCCCGTCGGGTGATAACTCCAAGCTAGTGACTATTCTTGTTTGGCGCACAGGATGGACGATGAGTGCCCCAGAGGATGTATCCCACACGCGGAGGGTGCTATCAGAAGAGGCGGACACGAGGTTGTTGGAATCATGAGCGAAGGCGAGGCGGTACACGTGGCGACGATGACTCTCCGGCCCTCGCTGCTCAAGTCTAAAGGGTTCTCCCGTGGTGCTGTTCCATAGTATAAGGCCATCATAGGATGCTGAGGCGATGGTGTTCCCGTCTGGTGACCAGCTAAGGTTAAGTACGAGATTGGTATGCCCCCACCAGGCATCTCCGACAAGTTCTTCAGTCGTTGCATCCCATAGGCAGAGAGCGTGATTCCAGGACCCAGAGATAACCCTGTTACCGTCCGGTGATCAAGCGACACGGGACATTGCCTTAGCATGGCCCTTCCAGTGGTTTCCGATGATTGTTCTATTACACGTATCCCACAAACCGAGCGCATCGCCCCCATACGCAGAGACGATCCTCTTCCCATTCGGTGACCAAGCGAGGCTATAGACAGCATCCATATCATCCATCTGGAGCTCTCCGACAACTGCACCCGTAAACGAATCCCACAAGCGGATGTCGCCACCGGTGGACCCGGAGGCGATGGTCTTTCCATCTGGTGACCAGGAAACGCACCAGACCCGTCCAGAATGACCCGTCCAAGCCTCTCCTATGGGAGCTCCAGTAGACGGATCCCACATGCGGAGGGTTTTATCGCCTGCTGCAGAGACAACCCGGTTGCCATCTGGTGACCAAGCGAGGGACAACACGTTGTCGGTGTGACCCTTCCACGCTTCTTCAACGCGTGTTCTGGTGACGGCATCCCAAAGCTGAATGACATGATCGTCGGCCCCTGAGACTATCATCGTGCCATCGGGGGACCAGGCAACGCAGTTGACTTCGCCGCTATGGAAGGTCCAACGCTCCCCTATGGGGTTTCCTGTAGACGGATCCCACAGGCGAAGGGTACCATCTCGAGACCCGGAGACAATCCTCCGGCCATTCGGTGACCAGGCAACACAGCGGCAGTGATTGTGGTATGACCATTCTTGCAGGCAGCCGCGCCTTGGCCTAGGTCCACTTTCGGCGAGATGGCCATATACTCGTGATAATGACATGTGCGTTGGTGTTAACGCCAAGGCGGAGCGATAAATGTGAGCGGAGTTTGAGCCAATTGGGGTTTCAAACTCGCGGACAAACATTTCGAGGTCTTGGAACAGGATGAGAGCAGATATGTCGGGTTCTTTGAATAACATAGCCGCTTGTGATAGCACGGTAGGCTGCCGTACGGGTAAGAGGCCAGCAATGAAGCACTTCGTATAGTCGAGTGCCCGGAAGAACAGGGGATTAGATCGTGTGTACACTACGACTGCTCGAAGGTATATCCCAGCCAGTATATTCATGAAACCTTCCGTCATGAAAGTTGAGATGTGATGACGTGGTGCCTGTACCGGTGTCGGCGACTTCGACAGATTCGGCGTGGTTTCTTGAGGTCTGGCCTGTACAAGGCGAATTAGCCGGGCTAGCTAGGCAGAGCACGCGATAATCTCACCTTCAGCCATATTTTCACCAATTCCACCAATTCAAAAACATTGCTAGTCATTCTAAGAAGACTTAGCACCTCTAGTCAGTACAAGAGCCTCGTTCTCGCGAACGTATCCACAGACGCGAATACGTCGTCACAATCAGGGGACGTGTCCGAAACGTGGGTTGCCCAGTTCTCACACGCATACTGTAGTGCCGACGAGATATGTTGCTGGACAACTACCTCTACACCGGCCTTGTCATGAAACGTTCCTGAACCAACCCAGGCGGTGGGCACATTCGGATCAACATCACAGATGTTCGGCTTTTGTAAGTCCTCCATGCGACGCATACAACAAATGGCCATTCGTCGATGTTGCTCATCGATGTTGACTAAGAATCGAGTGTCGCATATTGATGTATCAGTTAGATAGTCCTCGAAGGATTTGTGAATGAATCTGATTGGCTCGGCATCGCGAGAGGGAACGTCAGCGTCGACATCAGGGACGATGAGTACTGCCTGCAGGTATCCGAGGACCCTCGTACAAATTTCGTCTGTGCGGCTTGCGTTGTTCGAGGGGTCGGGATAAAGAAACGTGGCGAGAGTGTGTATGTTGACCGGCCGCTTCACAACACAAAGTGCTCCCAGAACATCGAGGAAAAGGTGGAGGAGTTCAGGAGGAGAATCCGGCGGGCACGCCCGGTTAAGGATCTTCGAGTAGATGGCATAGAGGTCGGAGTTGCGCCCATACACACGTTGGAGGTCGGATGCCTCCGAGAGGAGTGCGTCAAGCTGTTTCTCCGGGTCGCGGAAGTGTTGGTCCGTGAGCATCCGAGTGACCGTGACTGCAAATATCCAAAGACCGTTGCACAGCTTGGCGAGTGCCTTGCGCCGCACTTCGCCCGGCCATTTCGAGGGATCCTTCACCCACCATACCATCTTGGGCAGCTTCCGCTTCAAGAACTCCTCAATATCACCCTCTACCTCTTCCACCTCCTCCAAATCAAGAGAGCGAACCTCCAGTTCTGCGTCCATCGGATTTACGCGATAGAGATGGAGTAGGTGCGGTTCAGGGCGACTTGTAATGATGAATTTGACGACGGTAGGAAGCTTTGCGAAGCTCTGCCCAATCAGATCGAGAAGTCGGAATGCGTAATCGTTATTGCACTCGTCCAGTCCATCTGGGAGGATAACGAGTGGAGGACAATCTGGGTCGTCCGCGAGTGTCTCCAGTGGCACCTGTATCAGCTTCCTGAACTGCACCTCCAGCGATCTCTGCACGATATCGCGATCTCCGGTCGAAGCCTCCTGTCCCCCCAAGATGTCAGCTGGCGGGCGAGAATAGGAATGACCCCTTCGTTCCGATCTTGTTGATCCACTGTGAAGTAGAAGTCGGCGCCGAGGTGTTTCAACTCGCGCTCCTGTTGTGCGACGCTCGCACCGATAGAAGACTTCCCCCTCCCGGCTGCTCCAATAATGCATAACCCGCGCCTAGTATCAGCTGGCGGTGCCTCGATCCATTGAGAGATCGACTTCAACAGTGATACGCGTGTTCCATCCATGCACGGCGGCTCCTTGGACGAGCCAGAGTCTCCGGTTCCAAAAAAGCGATTAGTCGATCGATGTCTGGCAAATATGGAAGTTAGAGGTGGGAGAAGTAGAGTGGGGTCAGCGGTATGACATACCGGCTTCCTATAAGGGATAGCTATCCGTGAGGACCGATCACATAGGAACGCAACACGTTGTACTGACCTGCTGCTTTCGTATGAGGACTTGTTGTTCTTGATATAGAAGCTCAACTTCGTGGCCCGTTGCAACAGCAGTCTCCAACTGCAGCGACCACAAACAGTGAGCACGCAAGCATAGGAATGATCCGCTAGAGCTACACCTACCTGAATGCCTGTGATCACATCCGTCACCCTCTGCTTCAAAGCTTTCAACGTTGACGCATCTCGGTCATAGTTGACTATCCACTTCCGGAACGACCTCCGGGAAGCGATGGTTGAGACCTCTTCGGTTATCTGTTGGAGCGCTCTTTGGAATAGGTTTCAGCAACGACTCTCTCTGCATAGGAATAGCAATGTTGTCTCACTCTTGGAACTCAAGGATCCTGTTTTGCGTGGCGGGGGTGACACGGAGAAGATCAAGCGGACGAATGGTCTTGTCGGTGATGGTTGCAATGTAAAGAACCAAGACCTTGGCGTCCTCTATGTTCCCTTTTGCAGTCTGGACGAATAGCGTCAGAATAGACACGCAGGCCGTGGAGCGCCCAGACTGGCTCACGTCTACTATCGATATGATCTGAAGAACGGCATCTGGGATTCCAACGACAGCGGACTTGAATGGCTCTGGAATAGGTACGGCCTTGATGATGGTGGAGAGGACTTGTAGACTGGTTTTGGCATTCTGTAGCGTATCGGCGCCCATGGGGTGACGAGGAAGGTGAGAGGGGAAGGGGAAGGGAAGGGGAAGGGGGACGACCTTACATGAGTGCTAAGCCATTGTGGAATGAGGCAAATGTGGCCCAGGCGGAGTCCGCGAGGCGTTGTTGCGCGCTAATTCACTTGTGGAAATCACGGGACCGTCTCCAGACTACTTCCTATGTCAAGTCCAGGCCAGCACTTTATTCCTTCTGATGAGAACTCAAAAGAGCGGAGCAGAGTATGAATAGTGAACGAGACTGCAGGTATTCCCGGGATAGCTTGGTGTTGTTTTCTGTTTAGTAGAATGGAAAGGCTTGGCATCGATTCCACTACGGACTACGGCGCGTTCTCTTAATCCTCGAGCTGTAAATTCCTCATCTTGCGGCAACGGCAAAAGGTCTAGCTCGAGACTGGGGTTGATTTCCAAGTCACTTGTTTAAGAACACAGTAATTCACTTTAATGTGGCACGACTACCTAGCAGTGTCATCATAGCTCAAACTAGGCAAAGAAAATGACAAAACACAGAGGACTTCATTGAGACTTCACACTCCTCTTCTTAAGGATAGGCCCTCTCTTCGTCTCTATGGACTCTCTTTGACTCAAGATCATCATGGTTGTGCTGTATCTTTCGTTGGTGCTTTGCCATTTGACTCGTGGTTTGTCTTCCAATGCTTTCTTATTATGGCTTCCGCCTCCCATATGGTCACCATCACAGGGGGAAGTTGATTTAGTCTTTCTCTCTTATTGGATGAGGCCCCCTTTGTTCGACATGATCAAACCATGTACCGACCCATTTCCAACGTATCTCCCCCAGTGTGATCCGTCCTCAGTCACCGTCACCTCCGATATACAAATCTTAAATCCCTCCCATCTGAAGAAACCCCTTGTCCAAATCACTATCCTTGGAAAGCAGCAGTAAGCATCTCTATTTTTCATTCCAATCTCTTACTTCCCATCACTGTCTCCAGCTCTAGCCCTATACTAGCAGCTTCCATGGCACCCTTGAGGCCATGGTTGTCTAACATGTGCACTAGCAGCACCCCCCAATTCCATCCGTCTGCACTTTAAAAACCCTGAGTGATTCCTCATCATCCTCTACTTTCTGCTGTGATACGGGTCAGACGATGCGGCCGATAAAGGCACTATGCACCTTTTCACCCTGCACGCACCATGCATCCCATCTGAATCATCTCAGTGACTCCCACCACAACCACAAGTAACACCACCAACCTCAGATCCGACAGTCCATCCACTATCAACGCACCACCCTGCATCCACATGAATGTCACCATCCCTTTACTATTCATTGACAATTTCCATGCGACCGACATGAAACCCAAGAGCCAGCCAAAACATAGTGGAGATAGAACAGTGGATAGAGTTCTATACAATATTCGGAAGGTCTCCAGAGCGGACGAAGGTGGATTTCGGTCGGCGATCTGGTCGAGCAGCATATGCAGAAACTAGAGTTTAGAGGCGCATTAGGGCATGGGCGAGGAGTTTGATGGGGAGGCATACTGGCGGGTTGGAGGCTGAGGGAAGTCTTCAAGGAGCGGGAGCGGAATGTTCCGTTTCTGGGGCAGTCAAGAAGCTCTTACTACCATTGGCGAGTCCTCGCTGCTACCCTAATTTCCATAAGCCCTAAAATCATATAATTATGCACCATCTAATTTAACCTTATATTTGAGTTCACGAAGCTCTAGCTTCCCCCTGCAAGCGTTCAAAGTCATCTAGGCAATCGCAGTGGCTATTTCACCGATGAAGGCAGAAACCCATTGCGTTTGAGAGTCAACATCGTCTCCACATTTGCTATGATCTGGAGAACGGAACCCAGGATCCTAATCACACCCGGCTTGAGAGGCTACAGAATAGACGCAGGCTTCACATGGCCGTAAGAGAATGTACACGATGAGCAGAGTCCGCAAGGCGCCCCTGTGACTTTACGGTTTCTTCCACGTAGGTTTTGTTTCTCTCTTTACAAAAGGGCAAAATTCTCCCGGTCCAACCGACTTATTGCAAACCCGCGATGGATACATTGAGCTTCACGATATCGGACAAATCTTCACGCCTACGAGATCTGTCCTGCGCGATTATCCTCCCCATTTGAGCGCTAGTAATCTGTGCTAAAACTGCCTCCTGGCTTTGTCCGTTGGATTATGGCTCTTGCGTCCTCTTTACTTGCCCACCTTCCCGAATCTAGCCAATACGTGATCCGTGATGCCATAGAATGGCAGAACGTTGTAATCTAAAAGAAGGACGCAATCCTCGAGCGCTGCACGTAGCCGAAGGCCATGCTCGCCGCATCTGGTACACGCTCTGCGGGCTGGTTGTCACTGCGATATTCTGAAGAACGAGTGATCTGTCTCACGGATATTGGACTAAAAGGTGGAATAGCTAGACTATCGGAAAACCTGAGACTATCCAACCACTGGACGCCGGAGGATTTGAACTCCGTGTCATAGCGGTCGAATCTCGGCGCTGAAGAGTGTCATCATCACACCTCGAGACATCATGCCATCAAGTGACCAGGCAAACACAGCGGACTACACCGGTATGGAACTTCCAAGCTTCTCCGAAAGGGGCTTCGGACCCACAACTATTACGTATCAAAACAATAATTACATTCTGGACGCAAAAGCCGAAATGTCAATAATCGGGACACTCGGATTCTCGATAGCAAGGATATTTCCTTTAGCTAAAACGCGGCCCCAGTCAGCTATCGGCCGCAATGCAACTGGGAGCCAGAACATCATCTTCCCCTGGGGGTCCAGAATCCAACCGTCCCAGTCGACCTCGAGAATTCGCTCATGATCCCCAGAGACCAGCCCGCGTTGTTCAGACTCGGGTGCTTCTCCCGCTATCTCCCAAATGATACGATGTTCCTCATCTTCCGCCACAACACACTGCCCACTGGGTGAAAATTCTAGGCTGGTTACTGTTCCCGCTTGACGCAAAGGATAGCCACTGAGTGCTCCAGATGATATATCCCACAGGCGGAGGGAATCATCAGAAGAAGCGGATACAAGCTTGCTGGCATCATGAGCGAAGGCAAGCCGGTATACGTGGCGGGCATGACTCTCCGGGCCTCGCTGTTCGAGTAAGAAGGGTTCTCCGGTGATACTATTCCACGTTATGAGCTTGCCATCATTAGATGCTGAGACTATCGTTTTGCCATCCGGTGACCAACTAAGGGATTTGATATAATCAGCGTGGCCCTCCCAAGCGTCCCCAAGAGTTTCTCCCGTTGACGCATTCCAAACGCGGATAGTGTTGTCCAGACCCCCGGAGATGATCCTTTTACCGTCCAGCGACCAAGCAACAGTGAGTACTGCGTCGTCGTGGCCCTTCCAGGGGTTTCCGATAGATTCTCTACTGCATACATCCCACAAGCGGAGGGTATCGTCCTGTGCTGCAGAGATGATCCTCTTCCCGTCGGGTGACCAAGCAAGACCATAATCCGAATCTTCACTCCAGGGTTCTCCAATGACTGCGCCTGTAGACGAATCCCATACGCGGATAGTGTGATCTCTGGAGCCAGAGGCGATCTTCTTGCTGTCTGGTGACCAGGCAACACACTGGATCCAATTGACATGGCCGTTCCAAGCCTCTCCTATAGAAACTCCAGCAGACGGATCCCATATGCGGAGAGTGCAATCGGCTGACCCAGAGACAATCCTAGTCCCATCTGGTGACCATGCGACGGAGAGGACTGCGTGGTTGTGACCGGTACATGCTTGTACACGCGCTCCAGTGATGGCATCCCAAAGCTGAAGGGTACGATCATCAGATCCTGAGACTATCATCTTGCCATCGGGAGACCAGGCAACACAGTTCACTTTGCCAGTATGGAACTTCCAAGGTTCTCCGATGGGTGATCCAGTAGGCGGATCCCACAGACGAAGGGTACCATCCTTGGACCCAGAGACAATCCTCTGGCTGTTCGGTGACCAAGTAGCACAGCAGCTGCGATTAGACCACTGTTCCGGGCGGCCACGTCGTATCCTGGGCCCACCATCCACAAGATGGCCGTATACTCGTGATAGTGACGTTTGCGGGGGTGTGAACGCCAATGCGGAGCGGTAGATGTGAGGGGAACTCGTTCCAATCGGGACTTCGAACTCGTCGATAAAACTTTTGAGGTCTTGCAATAAGTCGAGAGCAGATAAGTTGGATTCTCGGGTCGATGTACTCGCTTGCGACGATGGGATGAGGTTTTGCACTGGTGGGAGGCCAGGGAGGACCCGTTTAGCATAATTGAGTGCCGACAGTGGATCAGTTGGTGTGTATACCGCGGCTGTCTGGAGATGTATCACAGCCAGGATTTTCACGAGCCCTTCCATCATGAAAGCTGAGACGCGATAAGGTAGTGTGGGCGTGGGTGTCAGTGCTAGTGTGGGCGGCTCCGGCGGATTCGGCGCGACTTCCTGAGGTCTGGCCTACACAAGTCAAATTAGTCACGCTGCTAAGGCAGGGCAAGTGGTAATCTCACCTTCAACCACGCTTCCACCAAATCAACCAGTCCTCGGACATCCTCTATTATTCCCAGGAGACTTAACACCTCTAGCCAGTACAAGAGCTTCGTTTTCACGAATGCATCCACAAACGCGTACACATCGTCACAATCAGGGGACGCGTTCGAAACGTGAGTAGTCCAGTTCTCGCATGCATATCGCAGCGCTGGCGAGATATGTTGTTGGACGAGGTTTTTGACTTCGGCCTTGACACGGAACTTGTAATGTGGACCCGTATAGATTACAAACTCATCGGCAGTGATCATATCCGGATTAATATCACAGATGTTGGGCCTTTTCAAGTCATCCATACGACGTATGCACCGGATGGCCATCCGTCGATGTTGCTCAACGACGTCGACTAGGAATCGAGCGCCACATAGTGAGCCACCGGTTAGATAGTCTTGAAAGGATTTGTGAATGAAACGGATCGGGTTCGCATCGTGGGAGGGATCTTCTTCGTCGACATCAGGAACAACGAGTACTGCCTGCAAGTAGCCCAGAACCCTTGTCCGAATGTAATGGGTGAAGTCTTCACTACCTGTGTGGTCGAGATAAAGGAGCGAGGCGAGTGTCTTGATATTGACTGGCACTTTCGTAACGCATAAAGCTCCAAGAACGTCGCGGAAAGCAGTGAAGAGCCGATCATTGGACGTCGGTGGGCACGCTCGGTCGAGGATCTTCGAATAGATGACGTCAAGGTCGGAAATGCGGCCATATTCTTGTTGAGGGTCGGATGCTTCCGACAGAAGGACATCCAACTGTCTCTCAGGATCACGGATGTTCGAGTCTGCGAGCATCCGAGTGACTGTGGCCGCCCATATCCACAGGTTGCCAGACAAACTGACGAGTTTTTCAAGTCGCTCTTCATCCGGCCAGTTCGAGGGGTTCTTCACCCAGTCCCATACCATCTGAGGCAGCACCCGCTTGAAGTACTCTTTGATATCGTCTTGCACTTCTCCTACGTCCTCCGAATCCAGTGAACGGATCACTAGTAATGCCTCTAAGGGGTCCCGATCGTATAGGTGAAGTAGATGTAGCTCGGGCCGACTTGTGATAATGAATTTGACGGCAGAAGGGAGTCTGGTGAAGCCCTGTCCAATGAGATGAAGAAGTCGGGTAGCATACTCGTTGTTGCACTCGTCCAGCCCATCGAGGAGTATGACGAGTGTCGGACAGTCGGGATCGTCTGCGAGGGTTTCTAGAGGCTCCTGTATCAACTTCCTAAACTGCACTTCGAGTAGCCTCTGCGCAAGGTCGCGGTCCGCATGAAGAGCGGACGCGATCTCGACGCGAAGCCTCCCATCTCCCCATGATGCTAGTTGACGCGCGAGCACCGGAATCACTCCTTCGTTCCGATCCTGTTGATATATAGTGAAGTAGAAGTCCGCGCCTAGGCGTTTTGATGTGCGCTCATCTTCTGCAACGCTCGCGCCGATGGAAGACTTCCCCCTGCCGGCCGCTCCAATAAGACATAGTCCGCGTCTATCATCAACCGCCGGCGCCTGAATCCATCGGGATATCCACTTCAGCAGCGATACGCGCGTCCCATCCATGCAAGGCGGCTTCTTGGATGAGCCGGAGTCTCCGGTTCCGAGCAGAGCGATGAGTCGCTCAATTTCTATTGGGAGCATGTATTAGAGGTAGAGCAATAGGATAAGATGACTGATACGATTCACCAGCTTCCTATTAAAGAATAACATGTTATAAAAATCAATCACATGCGATCAACGACACTGCACTGACCTGCTGCTTTCGAATGATTGCTTGTTGTTCTTGATACAGTAGCTCGACCTTGTAGTCCGTATCGACGACAGTCTCCAGCTGAATCATCGTGAGTGGTGACTATGCAAAGATGAGAATAAACTGAGAGTGGACTTACTTGAAGGCCCGCAATCACATCCATCACCTTCTGCTTCGCAGCGCTCAGTGTTGATGCATCTCGATCATAGTTAATGAGCCACTTTCGTAGCGCCCTCCGAGAAGTAAGGGCTGAGATCTCTTCGGTTATCTGCCGGAGCGCTCTTTGGAATAGGTTTCAGTAATGTTACTTTCTTTGCATTCAAATAGGGAGATTGATTCACTCTTGGAACTCGCAAATCCTGTTCTGCGTGGCGGGAGTGACACGAGGAAGATCAAGAGAACGAATGGTCCTGTCGGTGATGGTTGCAATGTAAAGAACCAAGACCTTCGCGTCTTCCATATTCCCTTTTGCACTCTCGATGAATAGCATCAGAATAGACATGGAGGCTGTGGGGCGCTCAGACTAGCTCACCTCTACTATCGAGATGACCTGGAGAACGGCATCTGGGATCCCAATGACGGCGGACTTGAACGGCTCTGGAATGGGTACAGCCTTGACAATGGTAGAGAGAACTTGTAGACTGGCTTTAGCATGCTGCAGCGTATCAGCGCCCATGGAAGTGACGTGGAAGACGAGATAGGCGAGCAGAGGATGCCGAAGAATATCCGAACAGTCACATCCCGTGACCGCTGATGTCACCCGTCCCTCTGGCCGCTTCCTAAGATCGAAGAGGAGTCGCATACATTCCGTAAACAGTGCAAGGTACTACTTCTCAATATGCTGTCTTGTCGTTCACAACATTCTTTCGTGAGTGCCTTTCAACTTAAATGTACTTGTTCGATGGATCGTAGGTTCGCTAGGGTCTGGGAAAAGTACGATCATGAAGCAGGTCAAGATCAACTGCTGGTACACCTCCGAAGAGCTCTCCGCCTTCCGACTCGTCATATACAAGAGCCTGGCCGATTCGGCTAAAGAAGTCGTGTTAGTCATGGAGAAGATTGGAGTCGATTTCGTTGAGGATATCAATCGGATGAGCTTAAATAAACAGTATGCTGAGTTTCCTTTGACATATTTATTTCGTTCTTTCGTTTTCTCCCACTACGGTAGGTATACGCCGCAGATATTCTTGCCTACCAAGTCGAGCAAGTCGCTTGCTTCCCTCTATCGCCTGACATCGTGATTGCCATTGAATCCGTTTAGAAGGACCCATCACCACCACTGTTATGGACCACTCCTCTGAGTTCTACCTCATGGACTCAGCCCCTTATTTCTTCTCCCGTATGCGGCGGATAGGCGCGGGAGATTATATCCCCAACGAGAGTGGCGTGCTCAGGGCGAGGGACAAAACTACGGCAGCCATCTTGGAAGCAAGGTTCAACATCGGCCAGCTGTCTATACGGTGAGTTTTCGATCATTTTGTACCCGGAAATTGGTTCCTCAGTCATACTACGTTTCCTGTATTGAGTATGGTCGAAGTCAGCAACCAACGATCTGAACGTAAAAAGTGGATCCACTGTTTCGAATCCGTCACAAGCATCATCTTCTGCGTTGCACTCTCCGAATACGATCAAGTCCTACAAGAAAACGAGGAGCAGAACATGATGGCCAGATCACTCATTTTTTTCGAGTCTGTGATCAATTCGCGTTGGTTCTTACGCACATCCATCATCTTACTCCTGAACAAGATCGACGGGTTCAAGATCAGGCTCCCCAGTGTGCCCCTCGAGCGCTACTTCCCCGAATATATTGGCGGACCAGATATCAATAAGGCGGCGAAATACATTCTCTGGAAGTTCATGCAGGCGAACCGTACGAGATTATCCGTGCATCCGCATTTGATCGAAGCAACGGCCCAGGAAGCTTCTTTGGTATGTATACGTCTCGTCTGATGACACCCTTTTCTTGTGCTTTCAGCCGATTGTCGTCGGAAACATCGTCTAAATCCGCCTTGTGCCTGCCCACCTCAAAGAGACAATTTTCGAAAACGCCCTCTGGGACTCAGGAGTCCTATAGTAATTAACAAAATCTTGGTTGCCATCTTTCCGGATACAAATATCCCACTCTCTGCAATATCTCCTTCTTTTTTGCGTCTCGTGATCCATCCACCGATACCGACCTACCTCCGTCTTTCACAGTGGCCCCGGTCAGTGCAAAGCGACTGACACGAATCGACTTGACCCTGGCGGCAGCAGAGAACGCTTGCGGGTGGGGAGGTGACGAAGGTATCAGCGGAGAAGTGCGTCCAATGCGAGCGAGAAGTCTGCTCAGGTGGTCAGAGGACTTACCTTGTGGCTATAAGTATGGCACCAAGTTCAAGTCCGATTATTCCGGGTTTCATTTAATTTTATTTGCACTGAGTTGACTTTGATATATGTGCATCTGATTATGGATGACATATGAGCTAATTGCTTGCGTTTCGATGGGTAAGGTACCGTTACAAGCTGTGTAAATTCTCGAGGTAGTGATACAATCACGTAGGCATGGCAATTCCAAAATAACAAAGCAAAAAGATTAGGTCAGTATATGCAAAAATGTTTAAAGACAAAAGGATAGAAATGGGAAGGGCGGGTCGCAAATCAGGGATCAGCGGCAAGATAGCAGCAAAGCGAGCCAGGTCATCCACTAAGCTAGCAAAGGGGAGGAAGATCTAAGCGACCATTCCCCAAGGTGGCGGAAGGACCCATTTGGACGACTGTAGTAGCGAACTAAATGACATCCAGAGCTTAGCCTGAGAGACTGGGTGCGGTCTGAGCGACGTTGAGGTCAATCGGAGTAAGGGAGGAAGGCGGGCGGGTGTCATTGACAAGGTCAAGCGTTGGTGGTGCTGGACGGTTGAGAAGCAACCGGACCTGCTGAGCAGCGGCAATGGCCATAGTCAACGACGGGGATGGGAGAAACGGTCTAAAATGGAAGGAGGAGTATGAACATCGATGAAATCACAATGTCCGTGTGAAGTGGTCGGGAGGTTGTAGGCACGAATGCAGGTTGTCTCGGTGTTGTTGGTTGTAAGTTGTTGGTCGTCGCGCTTTTGGTCGTTTTTGTACCGTGGCCTGTGCCGCGCTCCATAAATATGCTATACATGTCGTCACAGTTATCCCTTCCAGGTTTCAAAACCTAGTATGGCTACATATTGAACCACTTGACTCATACAGTCACCAGCCTGGACTTTTCACCCGACGAGAGGCGTGTTGTGGCCGAGAACGAAGAGTATCGGATCACTTGGGATGTAGTAGCGTAGGCATTCGGGTTTGAACAACATGGACTGGCCCCTGAGGATCATGTCCGCGTTCTTGAAGTCGATAAGGACGGTTGGATTCTTGAACCACAAGGGCACGGGCGCTTTTACGCTACCGAACACAAATGCCTGTCTACAACTTCTCTCCGTTATCGTAAAGGGTGTGTTCAAATCAGCTGCAGTTGCGCTATTTAATCTTCTTGCAATCATATCGCAAGCCAAAAGTAGCCCACGTATATACATCAATCCTCAATCGATGAGGCGTTCATCACCATGCTATAATCTGAATCCTCCTCAAAGTCGTCCAGAGATTCATCATATATCGTCATATCCACTTTCCTCTCTGCTTTGCGAGGCTTCACGGTGCGACGTGTCGGTGTGGAGGTCTTCCTGCTATCCTTTACCTCCTTTTGCTTCTCGTTTGCGAGCGTGACGAGGCCTGTCGCTGTCTTGCGGACTTCTGCAGGTCGGAGGGGTCGTGCGAGCTCTCGGATATGATGCTCGAGGAAGGTCGAATAGAGTGGGTTATTTTCAAGACGCTTGAAGATGGTATCGGTGATGTGTTTGGAGAGATCTACGAATTCGTCCTTGGTCTTGGGGTCGGCAGTCATTAAGGGTTCCAGCTTTGCGGATTCGGCGACAGCTGTTATAAGCAAAGTAGAGTGTTAGTGGCGCCCACCCGGTTACCTAATACGATATACTTCATTGGTTGAGGGAATGGCATACCTGCTCTCTTGTTAACACGTAGGCTATCCTTAGCGTTCTTCAATTCCACATATAGTACCCTCTGTCCACCCCACCCCTCGATCAACTTAGTTCCCGGGTCAGGAGTGGCTTCGGCCTTTGCGAGTCTGGCCGCTTTCCTGGCCGCTCGCGTCAATTTCCTCTTCGCCGGTGCGATGACTCTTGGTTTCACTGGAGTTTTAGCGCCGCCCTGAACATCTTCCGGCCGTATCTTGGAAGGTGCGACGGAGATTGCTGGCCTATTAGTCGCGCTCACAGCTGCAGTAGCCCTTGACCGAGAGTCGTGGTGTGGCGCGTTAGCCCTTGAGAGTGGTTGTGTACCACGTACCACAGTCGACATGATGGGGAGGGTAGCGGTATGAAGGTTTTGCTTCCGTGTGCCGATATACCCGCCGAGTCCAAATCCCAACGCTCATTCCTGCGACGGAGTCCTCGATTCTATGGGACATACGAATTATTTCATCCCGTGAATACGTGAATAGATAAGCTCGAGTAAATAGTACTACCGTATGACAGCTTGGCTTTGAAATTTTATCATATCGTGATGTGTCCAGCACAATGTGTACGATCCATCGACTATACGAAATTTGCTATTCTTTGTCAGCCCGGTTGAATATTGTTGCGTTCATTGGTCAATTTTCGGTCTGTAGCAGCACTGATCATCCTCTTTCGCGCCATGATTGTCTTATTCTGAGACTTGGGGAAATGACGTCATCGGCTTTACTTCGCCCGGTCAGGGTCTGAACGTCGCATCATAACGCTCCCGATGCTTTGTGTACTTATCACACTTATCACACATTTGGCACTACTTAGAGCATGGAAACCGTATCGTAGGCTGATGTTGACATTGGACCTACTTCCTACGTCATTGCGGAACAATTCGCATGTCGAGACTATTGCCTTTGAAGACGTGGGCGTTATTACCAACATTATAATTAACATTGTCTCCCTCTCCGCCTCTTCATCACCTCCAAGCATATCACCTAGAAATATGTCTCCAGTGGGCGTTACGATATCCAAGAGGCGGCTAGTAACATTGTCTGCGCAGAAAGCATCACGTCCATTCACACTGAGCATCCCAATGCCGAACAAGAGCAGTAATCGAACTTGCTTCGTCTTACCTAGAGAATTGGCCGACTAGAGAAAGTGGCCTGAGAGTTGGGTGGTAGTTACTGCGAGAGGCTCTGAAGCCTACTTCATTGCAGTGTTGGCCTTGCCGTTGGACCACTAGCTGGTATCGTCTTCTATGACCATCGTTAAAGTATATCCGAGTGAATCTCAGTCGTAAATGTCCGAAGCTCTGTGCATTGAGCAATACCAATAAACTTTTGTTTATTGCGTTTGAGTTCTGTCACATATCGGGGGGTATCGAAGCCCAGTTTAAGCGCTTTCAACGCACCATTTACGTACTCTTCAACGCCCTCGCTCTATCCTCCAAAGCCCTTATAGAGCTCATGATTTACTCCTCTAACTTCTCAGATTAGCGTGTCACAACGATCGACATCGCAGGTCATTCCAGTTCTCCAACTTGATTGAACACAGCAATAAGGGGTTCGTTCCCACCTTTCAGAGAGGCACCGGTGACGGGCAATCCATCTGATAGCTTGTGCAAGTTTGAAGCTGCAGCTAGCGTGCAGCGGCCGGAACACCTCCAGCCTCTTATCCCAGGTGGAGTCTACTCGAGTAATTTGATTGCGTAAGCCTCGAGCCAGCCCGAGATGTGACGGGCGACCAGGTTGACGAAACGGTAAATAGGTTGGATCCAGTCACTTTGCCTTGGGAGCGGTAGACTAACCGCCATTCCTGTGCTTCCCATTTGATTGTCTCTCCCGCTCGTCCCGCTGCCCGATCCTTGGTCTCACGGACGATGTGTTGCACAGGTGTCAAGTCAGGTTTCTTCGTCAAACCCGACTCCCAGCTTGCCCCACCACCACACTCAATAACGAGACCTGGAACGTCGTCCAGAGAGTGGGGTGAAAATGGAAGCGCTTTAAGATGGCTGTTATTATTTTTGTTCTGCCAATGCTCAAGACGCATCCATCTACTTGTCATCTACCTTCCGCTTCGCGGATGAGGATCATCCCTGCCTGTAGACTTAGATTTTCCTTCTCCCTCGATGCTCAAACTGCGCATCCGCAGTCTGAATGGTATGGGCCTATGCGATTGTATGTATGACATGACACTGCTTCTGTGTGATTGGTGTTAGCTTTGACCGTTGATGAGGGAAGGGAATATCCGACGAGTGATCACAGGCGCGCAAGGGGGGACCAAGCGATATTATATTGATAGCATACTAGTACTTCAAGCGAGAGTGTGATGAGATGAGCTGTTTCCAAGTACGGGCTGATTATGTCGAAGAGATGTCACCTTATCTCGTGGTGGAAGGCGAAGGTTAGGGAAGGGAACATCATCAATTGGAAGGACTTCAACAGTAATACCATGGAACGGAGTCACAATGGCAACAGCGCGTACAAAGAAAAGGATGGGACAACGTGGGTGTCTGGCTAGTCCCTGAATTGAAAACAAGCATCGACTCTCGAAAAGGAACGACTGGTCTGGACACCCGGGCTAGTCACAATTGTGTAACTTACTTCAGGATAGTCTCAGCAAATGCCTTGGGCCACCGCTGATGCGCACTCAGCAAAAGATATCCTCACATTGAGCTTACAGTCTTTCAGGCACTCTTCTATAGGGTACCAGTCAGCCAAACAAAGTTATTAGGCCCACTTCGACGATGTAAAAGGGGGAATTTGAACTTACCAAGCGCCTTTAATATGTCTGCTACAGGTGGCTTGGTACACGGCTTACTTCTGGTAATGGTGGGGGGAATATCGCCCAAAATCTCCGCAATACTCCCAGCGGCCCCTTCGGCTAACAAAGGAAAGCAATCATCCAGAGTGAGCTTACTGATCCTTCGAGAGAAATGTTGAACTTACGGAAGGAGCCGGCTGAGTCCACGAGTTGGTGCGCGAAGGCTTCAAGTGACGTCGGTGCGTTACATAGAAGGGTTGATTTACCAAGAGCAGATGGGCCAAGGAAGAGGAATGCGGCGAAGTTCGAAAGTAGTGTCGGAGGAAGCATAATGAAGATCTTTGTGGTGTGCGGCAGATGAGGGATTAGACTGAGCAATAGTTAGATCCAATATACGGAACCAGTGGTCATTATATAGGCAGAGAAATTCGCCGAGCGCCATTCTCGTGATAACCCAAAGGAAGGGGCCCGCCTTTGTGGGCAGCCGAGGCCAAGCGCAAAAAGAAGGAAAAAAACGATTCTGCGGTCGGTGCTGCCTGGCATAAGTCATGAGAGCCCACCCCAGACAAACCTTGGGATTCTTCGCCACAAATTTCGTCACCGTTATGTTATCATACGCCAGGTAGAACGGAGGTCGAGTTGTCGTCCAAATTTCTGCTGCACGCACGGGTGTGGCTTGAGTTTTGCTAAATGCAACCCCTCAAAACAGTCATGGAGTGCGATAACGCAATAATTGACTAGTGCGGATCATATGAGGTTGTATATTGCAGGGGCGTTGACTCCCAGGCCAGTAACATGAAGAACTATCAAGCCACTGGCGGACATCGGATGAGCCACGTGATGAGCTGCAACCAATTTCTCACATTCTTTCTACCTCACAGGCCTTGGAATAGGACATCATCATCAACTAAGTTGCAGACGGGACCTTATGGACTCGCGGCTATCTCATCGGTGTCCTGAATTCTCTGCATCGTTCGTTAACGGCTTATGGCTACTTGCACACCGGAGGTGCTAACACATCACCACCCCTGCCTCTCCGTCATAGAGACCACTCCGATAATTATAGATAGTCATGGGCGCATTTGTGTCAAAAGAAATCTGGGCGAGACTGCGCAGTGAGCGAATCGACAAGAAGATTGAAGAGGAGTCGCATACATTCCGCAAAGAGTGCAAGATATTGCTTCTCGGTATGCCGTCTTGTCGTTCACAATATGCTTTTTGTGAGCGCTTTTCGGCTTAAATGCACTTGTTCGATGGAGCATAGGTTCTCCAGAGTCTGGGAAAAGCACGATCATGAAGCAGGTCAAGATCAACTACCAGAATGGGTACACCTCCGAAGAGCTCTCCGCTTTCCGACTCGTAATATACAAGAACCTGATCGATTCGGCTAAAGACATCGTGTTAGCCATGGAGAAGATCGGAGTCGATTTCGTCGAAAATATCAACCGGGTGAGCTTGCAAAAACAGTGTGACGGGGTTACCTTGACATATTTCTTTCGTTCTTCCGCCACGGTAGGGATATGCCGCAGATATCCTTGCGTACCAAGTTGATCCCGTCGCTTTCTTCCGCCTGTCGCCTGGCATCGTGATCGCCATTGAATCGTTTTGGAAGGACCCCATCATTACCACTGTTATGGATCACTCTTCAAAATTCTACCTCATGGACTCGGCGCCCTATTTCTTCTCTCATGTACGGCGAATTGGTGCAGGGGATTATATCCCAAACCAGAGTGATGTGCTGAGGGCGAGGGACAAAACCACGGCAGGCATCTCGGAGACAAGGTTCGACCTGAGCCAGTTTTCCATACAGTGGGTTTTTGATCACCTGATATCCGGACATTGGTTCCTGACTCACTTTGGCTATTTTCGTTCATATTAAGTATGGTCGAAGTCAGTAGCCAACGTTTCGAACGACAAAAGTGGATCCACTGCTTCAAATCCGTCACAAGCATCATCTTCTGCGTTGCACTCTCCGAATACGATCAAGTCCTACAAGAAAACAAGGAACAAAACAAGATAGCTGGATCACTCGTTCTTTTTGAGTCTGCCGTCAATTCGCGTTGGTTCTCACGCACATCCATCATCTTACTCCTGAATAAGATCGACCTATTCAAGGCCAAACTGCCAAAGGCTCCCCTCGAGCGTTACTTCCTTGGATACACTGGCGGGCCAGATATCAACAAGGCAACGAAGTACATTCTCTGGAAATTCGCACAAGCAAACCGTTCGAGACTATCCGTGTATGTGCATTTGACCGAAGCGACCGCCCAGGACGGTTCATTTGTTCGTCTATGCCAGAAAGTACCTTTTTGACATAAGCTGACTTGTCTTTGGAACCTCTTCCAGATTCGGCTTGTGTCTGCCGGTCTCAGAGAGACGATCCTTTCAAAACGCTCTTCGGGACTCTGGGATCATATAGTAATGAATAAATGGGAACTTTGTTTCCCGATGAAATATCCCACTTTATGATACATCCATCCGTTGAAACCAACATATATACTTCTGCCTTCTAGGATGGCCCTGTCTAATACCGAGCGACGACACGAATCGACATTGACCCTGGCAACGGATAGCGCTTTGTAGGTGGGGATGAAGGTACCGGTAGAGAAGAGTGTCTACTGCGAGTGAGGAGTCCTTTCAAGTGATCAAAGACCCTGTGACCGCAGCGTAGTATCGGACGCTATCCAATGGTCCAAAATTGGTTGCGACAGGGTTGGCAATAAGGTAGTAGAGTATGATGTCATGTTCAAATTTTTACCCATTATAACATTTCCCCAGAGCACAGAAAGAGGACGGGATTAGGCACATCCACAGCCTCGTCCAGACTAGGTGAACAATGAAAGTGATCAAAACGCTGTTACGGTCATGGTCATTCCAGGCGTCAAAGCCTAGGAATCGAACTGATATATATAGTCAACATGAGTTAGCTCGCTCCCGACTGATGGCAAATCAGCCGGACCCAATGAAGTTTCAACTGCTCTCCCCAACACCAATGGCTGCTCTCGATGACCAGGATCTTCTCATCCGCTCTCTATCAACTGTCATCCACTATTTCCAACCCAATAACGAAGACAACATGGCATATAGGAACAAGATTTTCGAAAGAGTCCCCCGAATATTAGACCAAATGGCGCTTCTACTCGTGACAGAAAGATCTGGCGATGTTGCAACTGTTACGGTATCCATCACGTCTACTGACTTGCATCTCATGGTGATGACAGTGGCTAAGAATCCTAACCCCGACACCCAGTCTAAGGAACCTTACGTGTAAGTATGTTGTTGTTCTAAGTTTGCAGCTAACGGTTGACACATGTGTTTTTCAGTACCGAGTGTACTACCGGTCGTACTCCGGATTGGTTACAAGACCGCCTAGTCACGTATGTGATCTTATATTACACCTGAAATCCTATGCTGACCGAGTATCGATTCGCAGTGGCCCGTTCGACTTGAAGACTCATACCGGTTATCTCGCCTGTCTCATCGGCAAACTCCACAACGCCCCGGGTGACAAAATTGCGGAAACTCGCGAGCTCTCTCGATTCATCTACTGCCAATGTCTACCAAAGATCACGAGACGCGCCAAAGCCGAAATAGTCCCCAAAATATCAGCAATCCACTTTTTCGAATCGTTTCATCCACCCGACATCACATTTTCGAACGACCCTTTCCCACCTCCTAAGGATGCCAAACAGCTCGAAGATAGAGGGCGGCTTGTGGTTCGAGACGAGTCACGGCTTATCAATGTACTCAGCACTTACTCGGAAACCAGCTTCAGCTACAGCGATGACCATGTGGGCGGCGTACCCGTCAGGCACCTCATTCTCGACAAGCAATCAAAAACTCTACTAGCTACCTGGATCAAATCGACAGTAAAAAGACTCATTAAACAGGTGGATGAGACGAATTCGGTTATCGTAGGGTCAAAAGTGAACATGGAAGCCCCCGATGCACAGAGGAAGGATACAATTGTGGGCTGTCTTGATCGGCTGGCCAAAACAATGAATGATATCAACGCGCTTGTCCATGGCAGCGTTTCGGTGTGGGACCTGCTGCATAGCACCGAAATGATGGGATTCTATAAGACGTTCTTGGCACAGTCCGTAAGTGAACAATCATACTTCTAGAGACTCTTGATTATATCTGATATCCCCATTACGTTGTCGCAGAGCGCTTCAGCCAGAGATTTCCCAGTTACGCCAGACGAAGTGTCCATGGAACAAGATGAGGAGGAAGACAACTTACCCGAAGTGGAGCCTGGCCCCCCTTTGGTATCTGAACTACGCCTGGATGAAGTGTTTGGCGCTGTATCCTCTCGCGCTCAAAAACCTAAGGAGCCGTCTCAGAATATATCAGGATCAGCTATTCCACATCAAGGTCGTTGAGTCGTCCGCTCCTAGCAACCCTTCCCAACAGGCCTCTCTCCAAACGACACTTTCAGCTGTATCAGACGATGTCACGTACTGTCGAGACCTCATTAAAGATGCAATAACACGAGAGGATGGAAAGGGTCCGAAAGAAGATGCCTATCAGTGTCTGGTCGGTAATGTGGACGATGCGACATGGGAGGAGAGCTTTAGGGGAAACGCACATTGTGAGGCTTGCCTAGCATGTGAGATGATGAAGGGCCCGATCGTGAGTCCGCTCCTGGGCACAAGCCATTCGACTCTATCTCACTAAGAAGGGGAACTAGACGCGTCAGAACAATAGTATTGGGACGTCGAAGCGCTGCTGTGCTCCCTGCACATGGTTCCTAGAGGCCCTGAATCCGAGCATCCGTTATTCAGCGGCTCACGGGAAAATCTACCCCTGGGCGGTCCCCACCATCGATATCGACCCCGAAATCAAATCTGTAGCCGCGCAGCACGTTCTATCCAAGCTGAAGCTCCATCTGAGAATCTCACTCGCACAATGCAGGGCTGATGCCATGGACAAGGCTTTTATATTACGTGAAAAAGCGTACGTCGACGTCGAAATTCCAAGGATAGAAACCCCGATGAGCCAGAGGGATATCGGTGAGTTCGCTCTGCCTTTAACCCTTACGCGCCTATAGCTAACACTTGTCCATTCATGCGCAGACTTCCTAAAAACTCTCAAAGAAAGGCTAGGGCAAGAGATTTTAGGTTAATTGTATTCCTATCCCTAGTTTGCCTTTGTACACTCATCAATTGGTGCTAAGTCTCTTCTGTTCTTTTGAAAGCATCTTCCTTGTATCGACGCTGTGAGAGCTACTGGCAAGAGATAGTCTGTTTCGCCTTTGACGAAGGCATCCAAACGTAGTTCGATATCGTCGACATTCAGGTCATTGACGCTCTTGCCCCAAAGGCTAACAGAATTAACTCGTATGCCACAAGTGCGATCGTCGCGACGATTTGAGGGCAGCCACGTACTCATAACCACTAACGCACACTAGTGACGATCAAGCGAGAACAAAAATCTAGCATATAGGGAGAGTAAGTGCATAAGGACATGAAAAATCAACGAATGACAACGCTCCACAAGGGGATAAAGCTATGACGCAAAGAGCAGGGGAGCAGGTACATGTATACATGAAGAGTAAAATCAGCAACTGGAATCTAATAAGATCACTACACAGAGCACCCAGTCAAAATGAAAGTCGGACTTGTAAGTAGGAAAATAAGATTGACATACATTCAGGCCTCCTAAGGGGCCTTCTCGCCCCCATCAAAGAAAGCCACGAGTTGCCCAAACGGAATCTTGGTCCCATTCGCGTTCCTCGCGCCGTTAGGACTAGTCACCCTCATCGGGTCCTTAGACTTCTTCTTGATGATCAATGGGTCGACGAAAGGCTGACCGCTCGGGGTGTGGAGCGTTGCGCCCCGTTTCGATGACGACGCGTTCGACTGATAGCCACTGTTCTGGGCAGGGATGGTGTCCCCGTTGTTATCACCGTTTCGTCCTGAACCTGGGGCGATGGACTGCGAACGACGGTGCGCGGGCCTAGGGCTACCGGTACTGGTGGCGCCTGACGCTTGAGAATTATCGTTACCGAGATATGTCGACTGTGCCCTTGCACGCGACGATACGACCCTCGACCCAGTATCATTTTGAACCACCGGGGTATTCGTAGTGCTCTGGACCGATTTCAACGACGGAGACAGGGAGTGCATTGAATACGATGAACCCGGCCTCGACCTAGCACCATTCGGGCTGACACCAAGTCCAGTCCCAGCGGGCGTCTTAGGAGACGTCGGCGGTGGACTGGCCAGCCTCGTCAAGGTGATGGGTGTCAAGCCAATCGTCGGATCAGGGCTCTTGTTTCCCTCTCGATCTGGTGGCACGGCGGTAGCGTCCGAAGTATCTCTTCCATGTCCAGTGCGTCCACCATTCAACAATCCTCCGAAAGCAGTATAACCGCTCTCAAACGTCTCAGTTTCGGGGGACTGAGCCCTCGATCCGGTACCCGATGGCGAATCCATCCCGGAGAACAACGCCGTCTGGACCTCCCCATCACCGCGCGTTGCCGTGTTAGGCGAGGGGAAACCGCTTCCACCACCGTCATCTCGCCCGCTGAGTGCCACGGTATACCGTTTCCTGGGTGTCGGACTCGGAGATGCAGACACTGCTCGCGCACCAGCATTATTGGGTGTTTTGGGCGGTGCAAGCTGGGGTGGTGGAGACGGACTACGATATCGTTCGGGTATGACATATGATGAGTCGGACCCAGATCGAGGAGAATGAGACGTCATCCCCACATCGTTGAAACGAGGCGGTGATCCAAGACCGGACATGTCATCAGGCGATCCAGGTCGAGATGAGCTGGAAGTGTAGTCACCCGAGGGATATGGAAGTCGACTTCGGGAGGACTTGCCGACCAAGGCTTGTTGTGAAGGTGGACTCTTCGGAGTAGTCGGCGGGGACCGAACCGCCGCAGGTGGAGTTCGGGAAGGTGGCGGCGGTGGCGGCGGCGGTGGAGGCGGCGTGGAAGCAGCAATAGGAGGGCTAGAAACTGGCTCGTTCGTGGCTGGGGCTGTCGGCCTACCTGAGAAAGCAGATTGGGTGGTGTGTTGTGGCAACTGCGGGAGACTCCGAACGCCCGTTGTCTTGGTGGTACTGACAGGTTCGGGAACCCTTGATGATGGGGTGGCAGGCATAGGACTTGGTGACTTAATGAAGGGCTCTTCCGACTTTGGCTGCGGTTCTGTCTTCTTCTGACTCGGGCCTGCCGCTTGATTGTTGGTTGACGTCTTCGCCTGCGACTGATATTGAGGCATGTCCGAGCGAAGATCGTCCAGTAGGATATGGACCCTCGCGATCTCAGTCGTCAGGACCGAAAGCTCCGCGCGGAGAGCAATATCATTGGACTTCTGCTCGCCGCTTTCACGTTCTATGAGATATCTAGAAAAACAGGAACAGTCAGTACGAGCACCTTAACCGCAGCTTAGGAGTCACAATCCGCGTACTTCTCAACGTCTTTCATCCTATCCTCCAACGCCCTCACATGACTCACGGTCCACTTCTCCAATTTCTCGAATCGGCGCGTTACAGTAATCAACGTCGCAGGGATATCCAATGTCCCCGCTTGATTGAACACAGCATAGAGTGGTGTAGGTTCTTTCTCGCCTCCCGGAGAGGTGCCAAGAAGAGGTGATCCACCCGGTGGCCCGTGTACTCTCGAAGCTGGAGTTGGCGTGGAGGGACCTGAAGATGCCTGACCTCTCATCATGGGCGAGGGTCCGTTCGAGTAATTTGATGGCGCAAGCCTCGAGCCAGCTGGAGAAGTCGACGGGGTTGTTGCAGTCGAGGGTTGACTTTGATGAAGCGACAAGTACGTGGGGTCCGATAACTTCGCCTTGGGAGCGGCGGGCCAGTCACCACTCCTCTGCTTCTCAGTGGACTTTCTCTCCTTCTCTTCCTTCTTCTCCCGAGCCTTGGTCTCGTTGATGATTTGCTGCGCAGGTGTCAAGTCTTTGTCCTTTGTAGGCGTGAGCTTCTTCATCAAACCCGACATCCAACTTCCACCACCGCCATCTTCCTTCCTCGGAGTGACGGGCGCGAAATCGGAAATTTCATCTGGAGGGTGAGCCGGAGATGAAGGTGCTTCGAGATGGCTGTTGTTAGTCCTTATCCTACTCAAGATGCGTTCGTCCGCCCGTCGTCTATCTTCCGCCTCTTGAATAAGGATCCTCTCCGCTTCCAAACGTGAATTCTCCTTCTCCCTCAGCGCTTCCGCCTCAAGTTCCGCGTCCGTAAGCCTCGATAGCACAGAGCTAGGAGATTGAGGGTATGGCGACGTTGCGCTCCTCAGTGGTTGACCGTATTGACTCTCTGACGCGGAAGAGTGGATTGAAGATCCGACGAGTGACCCGACGCGTAAGAACGCTGAGGCGACCTTTGATATCGCCGGCGTCCCCGCGGGAGTGGGATAAGTCGAGCTGTCGCCACGTGCGGACGAGCTCCTCGCGTCGACATAGTGATCATCTTCCTCATCCTCATCGTCTGAGTTGTCCTCACCATCAAATGAGTGGCCGCGTCGTAAGGGCGAGCGTGATCTTGGGCGACTATCCCTGTGTCTGTTTGAGGTGGGTTCTGGGAGACCCAGAGGCATCGCTGGAGGTGGCACGCGTCCAGACGACGCAGTCATACGGCGGGGTTGGGGGACGCGTCCCGGCGAACCTGGCGTAGAGAATTGCTGGTATTGAGTGCTAGATGACATGGCGAATCAATTCGAACGGGCAAGGGGACCCGTTTGGCCCACTGGTATATCTCAAGCGGTGTGTTGAAGTCGAGCCGTCAATCTTGTGAACTTTCACAGCGACCCACCTGGGAATTGAGTCATGTTTCGGTCAATGGCTTCGTTTGTTCCTGCGCATCTTTAAGCCTTACCTTGTACTTTGTGCCTTCGTGACGCGATTAGGAGGAAGGAAATGCACCGTTGTAGGCCTCTTTCAACTACAAATCCGCGCAGCAGTTGGAATCCTCCGAAGACCAAGTCGACCCTGGCAGTGCAACTAAAGAGTAAATATAAGAGTAGCTATCGCCTGTCGAGGTGTAAGGAGCGCTGTCGCGCCTGTTAGAGGGGCCGGCGGTATTGGTCGGGATTGGAAGGATTGCAGTTCGAACCGAGATTCACGGTTTGCCGCGCAAATAGGGGCTGAAAACACAATCAATAATCGGAAGCCGCGTATAAATTCGATGTCGATAATTCTAGTCAGGGTATCAAATATAGATTAGAACGCCTTTGTAAGTGGGACGACGACAAGGGTAGCTTCGGGGGGTGATCGTCCCAGGCTCGACTGGACTTTGGACTTCGGAGGATTCGAACACAGTCCCGGCGGGTTGCTCTTGGCAGAGGTCCTGGATATAAGCTCAAATACCTAGCAGACCAAACAACAGTCTTGACCTTCGCAGTTGAAGGAATCGCCTCCTCCTTCCCTGGAAGGGCTCAAAACGAACACGAGATGCAAGATAATATTGAAGTTCAGCACCGACATGTTGTACGCTTGGGCCCCTGAATTTGTTAGGCTTAATACTGACAACTTATTTCATGGTAGATCCAGGATCTGATGAATCTCGGGCAGTATCATATTCCACTTGAAGACTTGGAAATCGACAATACATCTGTCATAGGGAGCGGTGGTTTTGGGCGTGTGGTACGCGGAGAGTTGTCTGTATATCCTTCAGTGGTGGCGGTCAAGTGGCTTCGGTCAGATGGAACGCGAACGTGTCGCAAAAGTGAGTGATACTGTAATTGATTCATGGCCTGCATTTCAAAGGATATAACTTGGTTTTTTTCAGAGACTTATTCGCGAGATGAAGGCGTGGTCGACGCTACGGTATCCCAACATCCTCCCCTTGATTGGGTTTTGCTTGAGCGAGAACTTGAAACTGGCACTGGTCGTGTGCCCAATCCAGCCTAACGGAGATGCGAAAAGCTATCTACAGCGAGTAAATCCGAGCAATGTTGAGCGATTAACGCTGGTGCGCTCTCTTCTTGCGACCACTCCGCGATTGATTTCAGTTCCTTAGTTTTCTTCCAGAGGCGCTTGATACTCTGTGCGCTATTGAATACCTTCATAACCTGGTTCCTCTAGTTGTTCATGGAGACATCAAAGCGGTCAGTGGCTGGCATTCCTGATCACGCGCTGTATTTTTACTGAAAATATGACTATAACAGTCCAATGTATTAATGAGCGATGAGAGACGAGCGATCCTCTGTGATTTCGGTCTCGCTGTCGCTGCGGACGAGGTTCACCCCGAGTGGACTAGAACTAAGGGATATCAAGATTCGGTACGCTACTGCAGCCCAGAACTGGTTATGGATGATGAGGCACGGCGGTGGCCCCCAAGTGATATGTGGGCATGGGGCTGCCTCTTTTTAAAGGTGTGCCTGAGCAGAGCTCATCTATCTACTACAATATGACACATACTTGCAGATTATGAAGGAGATCGTTCCTTACCCACGACAACGTAACGACATCCAATTGATATATGCATTGCAACGAGGGGATTTACCGGGCTCCGAGGGTCTTCTGAAGGATCCGATCAACATCTGGCCGATCGTTCGAGAATGTTGGCGTACAGATCCTCATATGCGATTAACGGCACAGACATCTTTGATAGATCTTCGTCTACTTGTGAGGATCTTACCCTGTAACATGAACCCTGCGCTCATCGCAATTCTGACTCATTCGGCTGTTTTCACGGTTTATAGGTAGCCGCTTCGAATACCGATACACCGGTGCTCACTGCACCAGAGATCTCTAGCTAATTACACACTCCCACAAATGCTCCAGTGATATGATGACGGCTAGCCCCTGTAGTGTCGCCGAGATATATCAAAAATAGTGCCTCCTGAGTTGTATATATAATGAATACTATGACAACGGTGCCGATTTCGCGCTCGAAGAACCGATCGCGGTTTCGATGGAGAGTAATATCCGATTAAAGTAATTCGAATTGCCATGCACTCCAGGTGACGTGGCTATGCCTCGCCCAACTCTGATTATTATGACCCTTACCGGAACCACTGGATTTCATACTGAAATCTCTTGCGGGGATACGCGCCGCACATGTTCACAATCGGCTCCCTCATGCTTGAAGCATTTTAACACACCAGACAGCGTTTTCTCGTTATTTATTAGTCTCAGTGCCTCAGCCTGCAACCCAACTCATACCTTGTTGTGTAGTAGTGGATCTTCCTGAACCACAACTGGAACGTCTTTCCCCTAAAGGGCAGTGGCAAAATCCGTGACACGAGCCAAATAGACGCGCGGATACTCAAAAAGCCAGCTGACATTACAAAGTATATAAATGCTTGGCTCATCCGCACCTGACAGTTTACACATGGTGTATGATAACGATTGTGGACTATTAATAGAGGACATAGAGCGCTTAATGGGGCCCATTGCTATTTTTGACGTTCCTCGCCGAGAGAATGGGGCGCCGCTGGTTAGACGCGCGATTTTTGGAACAGGCCAAGGAGCAGTTGGACCCTGGAATATATTAATAGACATCCTTATCTGGATAGCTCTTGATAGGGGCCTTATAGATTCATGGAGACTGGACAGCGTGTTCCTAGACGATACTGTACCTGTTTGGGCATGATACACTGATAACAATTAAGAACCACCCATAGTAGAGTGCATAGAGCATTTAAAGGCGCCCATTGCTATTTTAATGTTGCTCGCCAGTAGCACCAACTCTCGGTACCTGGTTGGTGGCCAACACGTTGCTCTTATCGCGAGGTTTCCATTCGCTAACTGGGCCAAGGAGACGCCCATCCCTAATTGCCTGGGACACTCAGAATGAGGTCCCTGAGGCTCTCAGCGCTAAACAGGCATGCCAAGCAGGAGTTCACGTCCTTTAGCATTATAAATACCTTTTGAATTTCATCGTCATTCTTCACTTCCACAGACCCACTACCCTTCTCACAACCATCTCCCCGTACATCATCAGACTCGTGAGCAGTTCCCACTCAGCCTTTTCTTGTTGACGTATAACTAGCGAGTCTGTGCATAGAAGAAATATGGCCGCCCCATATGCTACACCAGCCTTCGCTGTCATCCCACCTCTCATGACAGACGAGAGCTTCGTCAACGGCGTCTGGGCTCACATCCTCGGTACATACTTCCTCTTCCCCGATTTCGTCATCGAACCCGAAAAGTACACCCCGAGGAAGAACAGAGCCGATCTCTACGTCCACAAGATTCAAGGCGGTCGTGCTATGCTTTGCTATGAAGGCAAAGTCAAAGGCGGTCAAGACGCGACGTTCGGTCTCGCCAGGGCTCAGGCTGGCGTATACATGGATGAGACGCGTGCTAGGTTTGGGATGGTTGGGATTGGGAGGGAGGTCGTTTTTATTACGCCTCAGGGGAGTGACCTGTGGGATTTGAAGATCGACCGAAGCGGTAAACCTGTGCCCGTGAAGGGACATAACCCTCTCGACATCCTGAATGACAGTGCTGCCATCCATACGATCCTCACGGCCATCAGGAACCAGGTAAGCCAACCTAGGAGTGAAGTCGTACTGATTCCCTCTCGCTGATCCTACTCTCTGACTAAGCCGTTGACCTAAGACCGTCTTTGAATACCAGCCATTGAAATATATAAAATCGCACCGGAATTACTTTTGTGGGGTGAACCGGTTACGTGAGGCATTGGAACGGCGGCGGGCTTTACGCTTGAAGAATTCCAATCGCAAGGAGCACATGAATAAATTTTGAAGAAGGAAAGACTCGGGATCCCATTTTCAGCCCCCGCGGGCTTTCCATCGCCATTCTCGGAGCTCTTGAAGAACTTAGTTCATCGCCGTCTATATTATTTCCAGACGAGTTCACGGTCATGTCTGGCGCCAGTGAATGCGGACAGTTTCGGACAGCACCAGATTTCTCGACGGCCAGTCTCTGAGATAGTGGTGTCAGATGTAACTAATTCCTAACTTGTTTGTGCTCGCAGCCCCATCGCACGATTTGGCACCCCAGTGATGCCCTGGACGCACGGTGCGCAACTCAAAGGCCAACGACGTCGACGCTTCTACCGAGCATGCGTAAATCAACAAGAAGGGAAAGAAGAGCGAAGATCACCATCAATGGTCGCCCGTTTGGGTTGTCAAACGCTCTTCAAAGGAGGAGCATCAAATATATATGTAGTGGATGCTATCTCTGATGCCGTTCCGTCCTGTTGATCTTAATCTGCGAAGGATCGGTTGATTCCCTTTTACTGAACAATTGTGATGTTTGTGTTTCCTTGTCCGACATCCGTGGCCGTCGAACTTCACGCCGTTTTTTCATGAAATACGATAATACTGTGGCTCGAGAGCATTGCGCTTGATTCCTAATATATCATCAGTCATATGGGCTTTATTGAAAGAAAGAAAACAGAAAAATCATTCTACTCCGATATGAAGGACTGTTCATTCGCGACTTTAGCACCCATACCACAGATGTCTAAACATATGATGGTGTTGTACGGAGATTGTCATGCCATAGTTGAACCCAGAGCTTCACACGACTTGCTCAGTCCTCCTTGTTTCCACCAGCCTACACCGCTGGTGTACTGGAGCGTCTCGTGTCGAGCGCGACTGGCTGCTGCATATGCCCTCCTCGCCCTCGAGAACGGTAGGACAAGAGTCGCAAGCTCAGCTTCTTGTCTTCTTATATCCTGCTTGTCGACATCCCGCTTCCTCGCTGCTTTCTCTTCCCAAACCTTGACTCTTCGTATCAATCCTTCACAAACAAGGTCCAGCCCAAAAAAGAGGGCCGCCATTGGTCGTAGAAGGAAGACCCGCTGAACGAAATCGGCGATGAAGAGGAACATCTCCGCGTGGGGCGTATCATAATATATTCCCCATAACTCCTTCTCGGCATAGCAAGCCAGAGATTTTATGGCGGCATCCGCCATCGCAGGGGACTTTTCGCCATCCAGATATACGGCATTGGGACGGCATTGGGAACCCTTGAATGCCACCGTTTCAAAAACAGATATGCAGTAAACCACACTGTCGATTGATTTCTTTCGTCCATCCCCAATACTCCGGAGATAAAGATGGGAGTAATTAAGGATTCGTCGAGAGTGGTGATCAGCGCAGTGTCTGAGCGAATCGAACTTACAAGCCAATGAGAGAGAGCAACGCATTGTGACGATTTTGCAGCAGGCCGTCCCAAGCTTCGAAGTGCAACAGAGCAGAACCCTGGCGTAAGAGAAAACTTTAGGTTTGTCTCGGGACCGTCAAACTGCTCCCACGTCATTTGTCCAAAGGCATCCAGAAAGTGACAAGCAGCATCTAAGACATCGTCTGAAGTGGATTCGAGTGCGCGGGTGAGGATTGGACATATTAAGTGGAACCACTGCGTTAGGTTGCCAAGGGGGCCGGAACGGTTCAAGAAGATCAAGTCGATGACCTTGAGTGCGTGCACAATATCCATATCGGTAACAAACCTGTCCTGAAGCTTGGTGATGCTATCAAGCGATATGTCAACCTCTTCTGAAGTAAACGAAGCACTAAGTGTGTTGGGCTGTAGGGCACCGAGACATAGCAAAAGCTGGGTAGCATACGCCCCGAGCTCCGCTTGTAATGCCCCAAGTTGGACAAGTGGTTTCTTTAAGAGATGTTCTTTCTATGTTAAACCTTCCCACACTCCCCCAACCTCCCTGGTCGGTGTCTGATCATCAAATGGAACATGGCAGTGCACCATGACGTGCGCGAGATGCTGTCTGACAGACTTGTCAAATTCCGCATTCCAACCCGGTCTGGAAGCAGATCGACAAAATCGCAGCACCTCCGTATGATACTGAAGTAGGCCCTTGCGATCTACGCCTTGTAAGATCTGCCGATCATGTGCTTCTATCGTTTTTGTGATATACTCCACTACGTTGTTCCTACATAGTATACAGCAAATGAAAATTAATTTAGTTTTAAACCATAGGCCTTATGGAAATAACGAACGTGTTCCGGGCCAACCATACATCTCTGACCCTCTGATAGAGACGTCGCTGTGATCCTTTAGCAAGATCAATGACTTCCAGGCACAGAAGGTTGATGATAGAATCTTGGTGTGTGGTGCTCAACCTAGCCAGGTGAAATAGTATACCGTAACGCGAAAGCTTCATCAGGCTGAAGCATGTGAGGGTAGCCGATGGCTGGGTATCTGGGAGGATTTTTATCAGCCTCTTGTCCCATGCGCCATATTTACCAGAGGACGTTATGCTTCGTGCTAGGAAAGCTGCATGACACACAGCACGGAGATTTTTAAATCCCCAGGATATTCAGTGGAGTCCTTGCGCATTCAGCGTCCGTATGACGGCATCAACCCAACGCGTTGGATCTGCAACGACAACGTGCATGACAGCCGTCCCAAATATCAATGCAGTTTTCTCTGATCCCCCCTCCCCATTATGAACGTGGGTCATTGCTGTGTCGAATCGTTGGACCAGCGTCGAGAAAATATGGCTGTTGGAAATAATACGCATAGAAGCGAGGCTTGTCAGAGCAGGGACGTTCTCGGCACATGCCAGGATATATTCCTCCTCAGTCGCATTCTCTAACATCCAGAGTATGGAGTGCGCATAGATGTTTTCAATTTTATTGCTTGCGGCCTCCTCAAGGCCCAGGATCGACCTAGTCTGCGCTATGCACCTCCGTGACGAGTCTCTGGAATGCTCCCAAGCTTTCCAGGTAGTGCTAGCGACAGAAAATACCAAGCCTTCCACTCCGAGGAACGCCCACATTCGTCTGCTGGTCATGCATATGATTCCCGCCATCCTAGAAATACCCGGATGGTGTGCTTGCAGCATCCTGACGATCTTATTCCTTGAGGAGAGTTTTGGCGGAAGGAGATTACTTGACTCCAAAACAATCTCACGTATGACCGTGGAGACTGCAGTCTGGTAGGGGCAAAATACGTCGACGGCGGCAGCGATCACCGTGAACCCGTAGAATACAGCTCCAGTTCCGGCGAATGCCACGATTACAATAGCAACGGGTTGGCTGGTAGACCAGAGAAAGTCGCAGAGCGCCGCAAAGAAGAGAATGAGCGAGATCAGAAGGAGAGTCGGCAGCGCCTCGATGACCGGTCGCAGACCCCACGACTCGGCTCCCATCCACTTCTGTATCTGAAGTATCGCTTGCTCCCGATGCGATCCAGTATTTCCAGTACGTTGATAGCTCTGAAGCCACTGCTTTCCTAGCATGGCTCCAGCTGCAGACAGGATGCTGGTGCACAGGCTCGCGAAGAAGGTACAATTCTATCGAATGGCAGAACGGCTGGGCGAGAATAATGGATTGAGATCATTTGGAGTGATAGTGCTATTGCCGACTTGCATGACCAAAAGCTCGAGGAGTGCTTCGGTTCGATAGGATGGCGGGGCGCTTAGGTCGGCGAGCGTTGGGACAATGAAGGCAGTGTTGACGGCAGAGAAGAGACCAGCCTAAGCAAAGCATGTATCAGGGAACATGATAAATAGTAAAGGACGGCAAGGCTCTTACAAAAATGAGAAGGACGTCGAGATCACTGTTCAAGCGTTCAACCATTGCTTTATCCTTAGAGTCCGCGAGGGTGTCGTATTTGAGCCAGTATTCCCTCTTCTCCCCGAACTCATGTGGTGTCGAGAGCTTGTCGCGAGGAGGCATCGCTATCAGCGTTGTGAGAGAGAGTAAGCTGTGGCGAGCGGATGGATGCCGGTGGATAGATTTCAGTTCTAACTGCTCAGGGATCCGTAATTGATATCGTTTCGGTTGTTGGTTTCCTTGCTCAGGTAGGTAGTAATACAAGGCACCGCGGACCATCCGGGCCGAGTTGGGTTCCTGAGACATGCGGCTTTATGAAAGACTTAAGCGAGTCGATGGGCCCCATACATGTTCTCGTGGCCCATGGAACTCGATACCAACGATATCGAACACACCAATTGCCTGGACGCCCTCATGTTGTGATGGTGATATCCATTGCGCTCTGCCTCCTCTCTCGGGACATACACGGTACGGGCACGATGCATGTTCATTTCGCCGTACGCAACGGACTTGGCATATTGTCGCAGCTTTAAAATTGTGGGAAGCGCTCAGAAGAGAGGAATTAAAACCCGAACTTGCCTTTGGCTGACCAACTCATTCCGATGAATCAACGACCCTCTCATAAGCCCTCCGTCTTAAGCTTCTTTCCCTTCAATCAGAACACGGATACTATTGATTGGGCCATGACAAGACATCATCACCGAACCCGAGAACGGTAGGAATGAGTTGATGCACCTGACACAGTAGAGAACAGGACGAAGAGGTATCTCCAAGGATATGTCCCACTCGTGGGGGCACACATGATTATGTATCGGAGATCTCCGACCCACGACTCGGAATAATCGGATGCTATAAGCCTTGGTGATTATTAAGATTGTGTTCGACACTGGGGACATTGATTTTTGTCGTAGAGGTAGGGTTTCTCAAGTGATTTCCGATATTCGGCAATTAATTAGAATCTCGCTCTCGAGAACTTTTCCCGCTACCTTAGTCCTTAATATAGTACTGAATGTTATTCCCGTTCTGTGTGAATCTTGTACCTCGCGGTCACCTTCCAGTAGTCACACTCACCTTGGCTGACGTCGAGTCCCAAAGGCGAGCCATAGGCGAGCCCAAATCATAATACTAGAATCGTACGCCGCTATAATGATTCAACTATGGTAGCGGGCTCTGCCGTGCTCGCGCGGCCCCACCGGCCTTATGTTTTCAACATGGTGCAACAAATACAATAAGTCTTGACTAGATAATGATACAATAAAGTGATAGCTACACAAGGCTACTCAAAATTGAGAACCGGACCTCCAAGGATCGTTCCGTACTTAAGGAATGCACGGTCATTAGCGGTGAGGCGACTACACCCAACGTTATCCTCGAACTCTTCGTCTGACAGCTGCAACGAGCTCCCATCTGAAGCTGAGTTGGGGAACTCATCGATCGCCAGGAACATGCACGTCCAACTTTGGGGTGTCTATCACTAATTCGTCCACCACGTTGTTATTCGTATACGGAACCTCTCCTGTTTCGTTTTCCCCGATTGAACCCCCTTTGATACTCGCGGGCACTGTCTCAAAGTACGCCTCAGCTCTATCGATTTCGAAATCAATCAACCGGGGGCGCTGAAGTTGACGAAATGTCGCCGGAGAAGCGGCCCAGAGCGCCCGAAGGTACATCACAAGAGACATAGTCCGCTATAAGAAGATTTAGTGAATCACAATGCAGATCGAGTGGAGATACAACTCACTGCGGCTTCCACGTTTCCAAGGTCACCAATAAATGTTGGCGCTTGGGATACCACGATGTTGACGCTGGCGATCAGTTGGCGAACAGGGAACAGATCGGATGGATGTCGTACAATAGAATGACCATTATCGTGCGTAAGAAACGGTTCAAAGTTGTCGACGAAATAAGCGTTGAAATTGGCATCGGGAGAGAAATGTAGGTAAGAGCTCTCGTAAGGGAGCCGACCTGGATCGGGGTGTGTTGTCTGTCTTCGGCACAGGTGGCGCTCCTCGAACGCGATATGAGCGAGTAATACCGGCTCAGTTGGAAGGAAGGCCCACAGGTGGCCGCCGTAAGCGCGGCGGAAAGTCGCTTGCACTGTGAAAGAGTGAGCAATTAGCCGCGAAATGTTTCCACAGTAATACATACAAGGAATAAGATTTTTGCTTGAGGCTAGGGTCATGTTTTGAGGGATCAGTCCCCGGTTCCTCATCTTCGCAATCTAAAATCAGATATCAGCGAAGCAGGTGGATTGGAAGTTGCGGCACGACGCATAGCTTGAAGTGCCTCTACACGATAAGAATCCTTGTGCGGGATGATATAAGTCTCGTCTATGGCAAGTGCTCCCTTCGTCAGGGCACATCGGTGCCCGTAAAATGCATCGAGAGCCGCTCGATCCGCTGTACCAACGTGTCGATTGGAGCTACTTGCGCCAATGCTTGTCATGGTGTGTGGTGTGGTGTGGTGTGGTGTGGTGGGTTCTTTCAACTTGGACGTAGGAACGGTTCGCTGTAGAAGTCCAATTGTTTAATCCCTTGCCCTACGATATCGCACCCTACTTAGCACTCCGGCCTAGCTGGTCTAGAACTGAGCGTAACAACCATCATTTGGCACTTTGTCATCGGATCCTTCTTCGTGAGTTCACCATCAGCAGGACGGCGGTTGGGGCATCGCAAGGACCACTCGTACGACATTGCTTCCAAGAGGTCATGTATCCCTGGCAGTACCATTACCTAAAAGATGCGATCGCAATTACTTCCTCACTCTCATTTTCAAAGCTCTCTTATGCTAATAGAGTGGGGGGCAGTGACATTCAGTCATGGTTTGTGCGAATACAGGCCGAAACACAACGCCCCCTATGACGGACAGATGATTCCAAACTTTCTGCAATACTTTCGTCATTCGGATACGGATCAAGGGTCAGGATTCCAGATTTAGGACAGATCAACGCGTCGTAAGTGGAGTGACGACGCCCGTGATAATCATAACCGTGATGGGCCAAGGCGATGCTCAGAAGCTGCGCCGTATTGCTTGGAGAAGTACGAAGATACATCCTCCGCTAAAGAGACAAGGTACGGATGATTCAGCTCCCGTGTTGCATGAGTGATGAACAAGGAGGAATTCAATTTACCCAACGCATTGGGCGCTTCTTGGACGATCTTTAATCACCACCAAGAAATACATTGACATCGTGAGATAGACCCCTGATGGGTAAGGAAGCCGGTGGTAGTGGATGGCTTACCAGATGGCTTGCACCTTGTATCCGGATGTTTGACGCGTTTTTGGAGCGCCGCCATAGTGTGTGTGCCGTTAGCTCCTCTGGGCCAGTCCTTCGGAAGCGCGTTCAGGATCATTGGCGCATGTCCTCGTGGTAAACGAAAAATACTCACACTATAGGTGGTTCTCCGGACATAACCCATCTCAAGGGAATTCGCTCATCAATAGTGTCCAAGAGGGTCCACATATCTGAAACGAGCCCTCGCTCTGCAAAGGAGATCCCTTCCTGAAAAGGCATGGTAAGTATCTTCAGCTGACGCAATTTTGCATTGACCTCTTTAGACGCTTACCAGTAAACCGGGCATCTTTAGCGTCACTCCTCCCCCCTCCTGAGCTATGATACCCTCGTTCACATAGACATCTAGTGCCTCACGATCCCACCTCTGGAAGAAGGGAGTCTTGAGGAATTGACCTAGAGCTTCCTCGCTGATCGCCCGTTAGAATGAATGAAATACGCACGATAATACCAATTAACACCTACCGAGATGCCCAGTCATTCCTACGAGCGACGGCTCCATTGACAAGATAGTCTATACTTGCAGTCCAACCAGCTGCCTGAATTGGTACGATGACAGGATCGACCAGGATGAGCGAAGACCACAGAGCTGGACTCTCGGCTACTGCACGGGCTCTACGCATACATACATGTGATATAGTGTCAGAGCGCAAGGGGGTGACGACAATTAGAATGACTTACGTCGTGCAGCCGCCTAGGGAGTGCCCCATCCCAACAATTGTTCGGTGCATGAACCCATCCCGCGTCCTTCTCAAAGCTTCAGCCTCTGTAACTGGTTGTAAAAACGTCGGAAGATCGGATTGTCCAGCCCGATCAGGGAGGTGATATTGGATGAAGTTGAGAATATCGCGAGAGCTGTCAATCCATTCGACTACGGTGAAGCTGTGAGGTCAGGATCCAGGAAAAACATGGGCACGGTCAGATACAATGCCTGCTCACACCATTCTCCAAGTTTACCAAAGTTCAGCACTGCGCTGTCACCGTGGTTGACCGCCTCAAAGGACCATACCTCTTCTATGAAATACCCATTATCTGATTGCGTAGAGAGTAGGTGTCTAAGGGTCGGCTCCCATATCTAACAACAAATATGACGCAGCACATGCGGGTGTATTAGCAAAGTGTCCGATATGTATGAGTATAATGAAATTCCCACCCTACGCAGAAACCCATTCGCGTGAGCGAGGAAGAGAGTAAGACCAGTTCTCCCTGATTCTTTTTGCGAAAGCGAATCCGATAGAGTATACCGATCTAGCACGTTGAACAGCTGCGGCTGGACGGCCATCTCATTGACCCCGGCGATTTTCTCCCCTCGCTCATGCATCTTCTTTTTCTCTAAAATCTCTACCCCAATCTTCTGCACGCGTATTTTCCTTGCAGCAGCGTCTTCTCCTGGTGGCACATTTAGGTTTGCCAAAGCTCCTTTGGCGAGAGTCCGGGGTGAGGCAGAGGGAACGATATGCGTGGTCCGAGTGTACAAATCATTAAACTGATGCAGTCGCAGGTCTATTTTAGCGAGGAGTTGCGGGGGTATGTTTTGATTCCCAGATGACTTTGGGGGGATGATGTGACGGATTGGACGAGGGTTGGTTGGAAAGACCTTTGGTCCGGTCCCAGGCGGAGGCTCGGCGTAATATGACAGTGACAGCTGAGTCGATCCAGACATACTCATTGTGTTCAAAAGGCGTTTCCAAAGCAAAGCTGGGTACGGTAGAGGCAAGCGGGCATGCATGTGAGAACACCGGCTACTATCAAAGGTTGTTCCTATGACCGCTTAAATCCGTCGCACAGAAAACTTAAACCCTTCTCGGACGTAACATCAACTACCCAATGGCCAGAAACAGTGAGGGTCACACGTTTTGGAAGAAATGGATGGCGTTTTAAGCTCTTTCTCATTAGCCAGTCATAAGGGGAACGCCAAAAAATTGGCAATTCCGACATCGCATAGTCAGTTATTCCTCATTTCGCCCTCATACTAGATGCCAACTCTTCTCTCCATCCAGAATTGAAGAAGGATCCAGGAATACCGAAACTGAGCCTCCTTAAGAACACCCGGCTCAGTAAGCTCGCTCAAAAGCTCGATGCCCAATCTATGCCGCTGCCTCCTGCCCCTGATAGTATGGCTGTGGATCAGACATCTATGTCAGCACTTGCGGCTTCCGCCTTTTCCTCCTCATCTATTCTAGATCCAATGAGTGAGCAGGATGTCGCTTGGAGATTGAAGTACACTAGTGGCGGCGCGGCGGGAAACGATCCAACCATGGCCGCACATGCGTATCAATTCCGAAAGGTCTTGGACCTCGCGGATGTCGTCTTGCAGGTAAAACCCCACAACTTGACGGTTTTGAGTCTTTCAACTAACGAGACCTCTGCTCAAGGTATTAGATGCAAGGGATCCCCTCGGCTGCAGGAGCAAGATGCTCGAGGAGGAAGTCATCCGCGCAGGCGGGGAGAAGAAACTCATTCTCGTTCTTAACAAAATAGGTAAATAAATCTCATCGAATATTGGACGAAATTTTAATCTGACGCTATAACTTGATGGATTTGGTAAAACAGATTTGGTCCCGAAGGAGAATGTAATCGCATGGCTCCGTTACCTTCGTCACTCCTTCCCGACCATCCCCTTCAAATCTTCTACACAACAGCAGCGCTCCCACCTCTCGTCGTCTGGCACCGGAACGTCTTCCAAATCATCGAAAGGGACATCCCACCTTCTCACTATCCTGAAATCCATTCGTCCCGCACACAGCTCCATCACAGTTGGAGTCCTCGGAGCCCCGAACGTCGGAAAGTCCAGTTTGATCAACAGTATCAAGCGGGAGAAAGTATGTACGGTCGGCGCCAAGCCCGGCGAGACAAGAGCTCTGAAGGAGGTTGCCGTAGAGAGAGGGATCAAGGTTGTAGATAGTCCTGGTATCATCTGGGGCGATGCCTCCGAAGGGGGTTCGATGAGAAACATATGGAGCTTAGAGGGCCTTGAAGATCCGATCATGGTCGGTACGTTGATTGTGGGCTCATCCTTGTCAACTTACGCTGATGCAGTAAAGAACCTTACAGTGGAAGGCATCGTGGCTCGCGTTCCTACTGAGGCTCTTCAGACAATGTACGGAACGCCACCATTCAAAGACGCCATGGAGCTCCTTACCATGATCGCTCTCGTTCGAGGCAAGCTCGGAAAAGTGCGAACAATAAATTTGACATCTGCTATGTGATCTCTGACACTATCTTCTGTTTACCATTGACAGGGCGGCAAACCTGATATCAACCTCGCAGCTATCTCTGTAGTGCACGACTGGAACGTCGGCAAGATTCCATTCTTTACTATCCCGCCAGTGATACATCCATCCATGGCCGTCCCAACGGCCACTGCAACCACATCGAGTGGCCCCGTCTCCAATGATAATGAGATGACAACGGACGTAAAGGAACGAGAGGCCGCTTACGCGTCAACAAGCATCGTCGACTCATGGAGCAAGCCGTTCGATTTGGATGGGCTTTGGGATGCCGTGGATGAGGATGTGCTGAATGAAGCTGGGGAAGATGTAGAAATGCAGGGAGAGGGAGAAGACCAGGGCGATGGTGGGTGTGTACTGGACGAGATGGTAAACGATGGGTGGGTACGAGGCCTATCAGCAATTTTCTTGGAGTTTTCATTGAGCCACCCTTCGAACCCCCACTAGATCCCAGTCTATGCAGCCCGACGGCGAATCACGACCTCCCTCACGTATGCCCTCCAGTGCCACCACTGACCCACTCGTCCGATCACAGTCCCGAACATCTCAAAGCACAGCAATCAAGAAGGTCCGAAGGGAACGTCGACCGCCGAAGCAACCACGAGAACGGACACAACGTCTGGAGCCTGTGAACGGGGGCGAAGCGGACGAGGCGCTGCTGATGTCCGATATGAACCCGATGGGCAGGAAGAACCTCAAAGCTAATGCAAAGGCGAAGAGGAGGGAGGCAGCAAAGTTTGGCGGGGCAGGATTAATAGACGAGGATGTAGATATGTGAGTTGACGGGTAGGGGATATACAGGCTACTGTCCATTGAAGGCATCAGAGAGAGCAGAGCAGAACGGAGTGACACTGGTTAGTAGATCTAGAGCCCATGGGTATAGTGAAAAGAAGCTTTGAATGTCCTGTGATAAAGATCCACCCATATTCGAGATGGCAGCCATGAGATTGATAAATCGAGTCGACCCATAACCCGCTTGTCACATCTGGACATGTATTAATCTATATTCTTAACAGCATTCAAAGCCAATCACAATCTTACAGCGCCGCGTGTCTTTTCAAAACTTCCCAATCCTCGCGATCCAGATTCCAACTCTTCCCCCTCTCAGTATTTTGCTCCGCGACGAGTTTCTTCACATCTTCCGTCACGGTCCCATCCTCATCGAGCTCCGTTCCGACATCCTCATCGTGTAAGTATGTGATAATGGTCCGCATGGTCTTCTCTTCATAGTCTTCGTCGATCGGGGAGGGGGAGACGATGGACTTGGTCAATGTTGAGATGATGTTCTCGAGGCTGATGGCGGCGCGTGTCAGGTCTGAAGTGTCCATAGGATCTTCGGACGTGGATTTATTGGAGATGAGGAGAGCGTTTAGAAGGAAGACGACTTTTCGCCGAACGGCGAGGCTTGAATCTAGTACCAAGCAATCAAACGAGGGATGTGAGATATAATGTGAGACGACCAGGATATGATCGAGCAAACGAAAGGAGATCGAGACGAACCAGCCAAACAAGCCTTCATCACCGCCCATCCGCCTGATCCGCTGAACTTGAGAACAGCATCTCTATTATGTTTGAGCGCTCCGGATAGGCAGTAAATCGCCTTGGACCTGACTTCTGTCGACTTGCTGGTCGAAAGTACTCCGATCAGACGAGGAAAGGGATCGTGTGATAGGAACTGTGTTGGCAAGCGAGTTGCTTTTAGATTTCAATATTCTCCGAGATGGAAATGGGTTTAAGCTTACAGCAGATTGGGATTTAGGATTGTTCTGAATTGCTGTTCCGGCCACCCACAGCGCCTGCGTTACAATCTCCGAGGATGATGAACCCGTGAGCGAGAGAACGGGATCCCACATCTTCAGAACTTCCATATCTGTTCGTGGGGATGAACTTCAACGGTGAAAGCGGGGGTTGATAATGGGAAGCCACGCGCACCATTCGCGTTGTCTAGAGATTCGATCAGCTAAACCAAGACGTCAGATCAAAACTGCACTGGCAAACGCAAGTCCATTAAGACAATCTCACCATTTCAAACTCATCTAGAGCATTCACTCTTTCGGCCTCCGGCTTGCTCTCATCCACCGCGATGGCCAACGCTTCCTACAATACCACCGTCAGCGTGGGTATCGCCTGAGATACAGAGCGGACACGTAAGCTCCACTCACCTTCATCTTTACAGCATCAGGTTTTCCTAGTATCATGTCTATAATTCCCGGGTCTAATTTCTCCATGGGCCGCGGTGGGACGTAGCTGGGATCGTTCTTCTCTGGGGTGTTCTGGGTGGCCCAATCAAGTAGAGCACCAACTCCTGGATTTCCCGACATTCTTGATATGGAGTTGAACAAGACAGGTGGATATACAGAACTTTGGGTATAGTGAGCGAGATTATGGGTAATGAGCCAAGTCAATGATTCCGGCCTTTAAGCGTTGGTGAAGTTGCCGGATCGTCGTGGAAGGTACCCGAACAATCCCCCGCCCTTAAGTTTCGTTTCGACTCACGATCATGGATATGAATCTTCACACACCGGTATCTGACACTTTGTGTAGGCTCTAATGAGTCATCGTGCGAAGAATGACGTTGCAGGTTGGAGCGACTGTCAGTGGTTTGAATCAAAAAAAAAAATGACGTCAAGGTGGGGGCTATACATATAATCAAGCATCACCTACACTTGCAAAGTAACCGTCCTCTCCATGCCTCTTTGCGGGTCACCAACTTACCATGGGAATATTAGCCGATGGAAAGATACTCTCGTGGAAGGACACCAAAGTAATGTCCAAGAACGCAGGGTCACAGTTCGTGAATATCTGGAATGCATCCCGATCTCTAAAGGATGATCCCTTCTGAGGCGGAGACGATGAGGTCCGTTATTACCTATCATTCACACAAGTCTTTTCGCTCATGATTTTGTATTGACAACAGTCGCTCATTAGATCAAGTCCATTTCGATGACACTCGGAAGAACGCTAAGTTGCTTCTCTTCCGAGACTCACTCTTGCCTGAATCGCTACGAAAGGGGAATACTAGAGATCCGTGAGCGCTCTCATCTCTTGACGTTGGAGACATTCAAACGCTAAGCAGATCTCAAATTCAGACGGCTTATACCGCTATGGGATCCAGAGTACGCCCGTGTATAATCGAGTCCAGTCCCGGAGCTCTGTATGCAGGATCCATTGATGATCTGTTATCCGCTGCAGGTAACACGCGAGCTTGGTATGCATGGCATGATTTTATTGTTTCCGTCAAATATGACTGAACTTGATATCAAATGGGTGTCTCATGACCAGGCAATTTCTTCCGGATAACCAACGAGCTATGACTGTCACGTCTTATCCCAGGCTTGGCATCCCCTCTGGGGAATTTCTGGGTCATCCTTCTATCCCGCAGGTCATGTAGCCACAAGCTCAAGTCGGAGTATCTTGCGCCGGAGGTTCATCAGTACTGTAAGTCATGAGCGCAGTGATGACAGATCCTGGTCACCCTCGCCCTCCTAAGTTTTGCTTTGTAGTACACTGTAAAGCAGGAGCCGGCAGAGGCATGGAGGCTATTCCGGAACTGTCAACGGACCGCGTTGAAGTTCACCAATGACCCGGGGGGGGGGGGTCGCCAAAACCTTGGGACTCGCGATACTCAGCACCCCAAGCATCCAATCTTTCAATTCCATTGATTAGAAAGTTTATCAGCTACTTTGATGCTTTACGGTGTGTCCTCAAGGACGTCTGGTACGGATGTTCGGCATGATTCCTCCCAAAAGCACTCTATGGAGTCTCTCGGGGGTAAAGCTGCCGTTGAATGGTACTGTGTCCACGATACCCTATACCAATCGCAACCATAAGCATATCTCCAGCAGGAACCAGCAGTATGATGACCCTTACGTTGACATTCGCATTGGCGAGGGCTTGCAACGCGACCGTGGCCGAAGCTTCATTACCAACTTGAACGAATTGGATACCGACTTGATTGGGATGATGTCTCTTGGCTCTGAGATGGGCAGCCCACTTTACAAGGACTGGCTCTGGTCGATCGGCTAAAGATATGTCAGTCACGGGCAAACCTTCAGGCATACTCTTCCCCACATACTTGGCGCCCCATCAGTGATACAGATAAGATGAAGGAGTTTAATTTTCTCATAATCAGGAGTACCAATGGCAGCATCGAGCTTGCGGAAGTAATTGCCGAGGATAGCGTCCAGGCGAGCTCCCGTCGGTGTTGCCCCTACAAGGAAAAGGTTGAATTATCGTTACAACGGCCCCATATCAGACTATCTAGCGCACCTCGAGGGGTAACTTGATTGAAGTGACTAAGCAGGACGTCTTCACCCTGCAACGGCATACACACACACAGATCCATAAGCAGGAGGAAAGCAATGCAGGTACGGCGAAAGGCAGGGCCTCACCCTAACATTGTCATTCCTCACTTGAGAATTGAGGAAGAGCAGTCCGATTCCATCGCAGTCAAATCGCATGGCTTCGTTGGCGACGACTACAAGAGAAGCCTGAGCTTCGGCCCATCTCTGTCCACGCATCTACTCGAGAGAGTATCAGGATAACATAAGCCATGAAAGTAGTGTTGTAGAAAGAAATATCTCACGGAAGCAGAGTCATCAACAAGAAATACAGAGTCGTAATATCTGATCATATGTACGACATGCTTGGTCAAAGCGAGGTTTAGATACATAGCATCTACACACCGACCTTAGGTATTGATCCATACAATCAGGGCGGGGCTTATCACAGTTTGGGTTGGTGCCCTCGTTGACGGTCCCCGTCTCTGGTCTAGGCGGTATTGTGAGGTCTCCTTCCGTCTTGGCGATGAGTACAGTGATTACGGCATTTGTGTTCGACTCCCCTTCTAAGCAGGTAATCTATTAAAACCAAGTTAGTCGGCAAGATGTCGAAGATGCGCGTCGAAAGGAAAGGAACGAACATGATACTTGCGATAGTCGGGGAAGTTCCTGATGTCAATGCTTTTATCGATCTGGTTGCAATATGTATACCTTAGACCATCTTCCGATGGTAAGTTGCAGATACGACTCACAAACACAACACGCAATACCGACTCGTTCTCCTTCCGTTGGGATAGAACGAATGGATCCTTCCTAGCGGAGTTAGTCGAGGTGTAGCACGCTAATCTCAGAGCGAGTGGGTCTTGACTGGCAGTCGATTGATAAGACATCCCCTCCCTATCTTTTATCTTCATGGGCTGTCCGAGGTTACTTCGATCGTTGTGGAACTGGAACGTGTCGACCGTCGTTGATCCCTTAGTAACCGTCTGGAGGTAGATGGAATTGATGGCGTTGCCAATTGAGAGCTAGGAACAAGATAGCGGTCAATAGTAGGCCCTCTTAGTGTTGGAGAGACTGGAGGCTCCTCACAGCACTAATGGTGACCGACCAACCTCGGGGAACAGTAATTTCAACGTTGTTCCCAGTGACAGGTTTGTTTTCAGGTCGAATTACACCAAGGATAAGACTCGGGAGTGGAAGCATGCAGATCTATACAGAGACATTTCCGTGAATATCCTTGATCTCAGGGAACTGAACTTACCCCACCACCACCGAAGCATGGAAAGGCCGTCTCTCTTCGAATGGTCCAGGAAATCTCCTGCAGAACCATGCAGATTAAATAGTGAGTTTGCACTGTGGCAGTAGAATGAATGTAACGCATACTGTGGGCGTGGGCGTTGTGCTTCTCGCAAACTGGACCTGCTAGGAGTGAGGATTCGGCATTTGATACACGCGGCTCATCACTTACCAGGCCGTTGGCTGTCTGAAAGGATAAGAGGAGCCTGATGGATCTCAGGGGGAAGATCCTGGAAACATCGACCTGTGAAGCAGTGAGGATATCAATCAAAGTAGGTAGACCCACCTGTAGGAGTCTACTGATGCTGCAATCTTTTGAATAACCCACTCATAGCCTTCCGTCTGAGAGTACACGTTGTCTCCAGTTTCAAATTCGTCCATCGGCGCGGCGAAGAGCCCAGTCTGTCCATTCCTGATGGTGAACGTTCTGTCCCCGGTCAACGTCACAACCCACTGTATTAATCTTACCCAGTTAGTCATCTGTAAAATTACAGAGGGGCAAGGACATGAAATGCTTTGTCGCTCTTTTTTCCAGCCGCCGACGCTCCAGGACCTGATTGCAACATCGCTTTGCCTTCAGGGAGGTCGATGGCCGTGCCATGCCTAAAGTTATGAAACGAGTAGGTACCCGTAGGCACAATGTTATCGGTGATATTGGCCATATTTATGGAAATTGGGAGCTTGGTGGTTTCGAGGGCACGTATCCTCAAGCCTCTGAGGCCGAAACTATACCAGGTGTAAATATCTCCTATAATAGACTGATCGATAAATGATTGACTCGCGATATCCAGGAAGACCAGAAGTTATTACGACTCATCTGAATGCACAATCCAGGCCTATCTGGGCGCGATTATCTGCGATAAGCTCAGCAATTTTCTCGACAAGTCGACGTCCCCAGGTATGACATGCGATTATGGTGTTGCGGCCCTCATTCTCATAGTCAGACGGAAGGCATCAAGAACATTAGTCCCCACACTCACATCAACTCAAAACCATCTAAGTACAGTGGTTCGAGTGAGGGGCACCTGACGTGTTGAAGATCAACGAAAACTCCGTACAGTTTGGATTGAACCGCAGATGGGAACCACGGATCCCGGATTCGGATTGGGGTCTTTGGTCTTTCCAAACTGCGGATTCAGGTATGGATTGACGATCAATGTGGTCGATTATCGCAGAGTCTAATCGACTCCGGACGTCGAATGGGTTGTCGGAGGCGTGTTGTTTCAGACTCCGACAATCTCAACCCGCAGCTACTAGTTGATGCCAAGCTCCTGTTTAGTAGTCCGCACCTGCACCTCCCTAGATCGCAGCGACATGGTTGCTTTTATGGGAAACGTCTTTTAAGTGTCCAGAAATAAGGCGATCCCGTAATTGCGTGTCACTTTTTGGGTAAGCGGCGCGTTAATGTTCTTCACTGGGAGAGGCGTTAGTGATCTGGGCTGTTACGATTGCGTCAAATCCGGCCAGATGGTTGAATTTCTGCGTTCAGGGTGTTGTCGAGTTAGGCATGACGTCATGCCATTGACGTGATGACCAGCAACTATTTGAATCCCGGAGCCCGGATTCGGATTCAGGTTTTGGCCTCTGTTATTCCTTCCTCCAGGCATCTCTTGTATTCTTGCCCCAGTCATTCAGACGTCAACGATCTCACTTTTCCTGATATAATCAACAACCAACAAACAACGGAAATATCGGTGTTATCGGCGGAATCGGATGAGATCGTCACAAACGGCTGAACGACTGGGGAGGAGTCTGGGGTCGAAGGTGAGTTCGGAGAAGGTCCCAATAGCCCGCTAAATGGCGGTCGTTGTCATCTCCTTACAGTCTGTAGGGTGGTTGCTCCTAAATCGAGGAGCTTTGAGGTCGGCCGAAGAATCCACCTGACAATCAAAACTGAAAGTAAATGTACCTTTAAAGGGATAGCTTTGGCATGGGCTTGGATTATCTGACTCTGTCAAGAGCCGACATGGACCGAAACCAACACCAGTTGTCACAGTTGAACAAAATAAAATTAAAATAAAAAAATCGCTCTTGCCAGGAACAACTCAACGAGTCATGGTGACATTGCTACATACAACGGACAAGCTAATTACACTGCTTCGTACAACTTCTTACAGGCCGCCTGCCTTTCGATTCCATAAATAGACATCACTGCATCAACAAAGCTCTCATGAGCAGGTCCCTTCACACATCGAAGCTTTTCAAAGCCCGACACCAGCTGCCTTGTCGACCTGTTCGATATCGTACCAACGTCCCCAACTCCCTTGTTATCGCCCGCCACCGCCGTCGCGAACAACACGGTACTCGCTGCGATATCGCTGGGCATCATAAGCATTTCCGAGTGAGCCACTTGGCCGAACTGCGTGGCGAGAGCGGTGGCTTGTTTTGATAATCCAAGCGATCGGCAATATCGTCGAATGAAGCGGAGTTCGAGGGGCTCGGATGGGCCTTGCACGGTTGAACTAGCGTGGAAATCGCCATCGACAACAGTCTTCCTCATGAAATAGCGTATGAGCTCTTTATGATACCGACTGATTTCGTGCTTATTCACCCCGGTGGCGCGGCTGAGCTCCCCGAAGCTTAACGTTTGGAGGGAACGCCGGGATGCCTCGAGTACGTAGGCCGCCGTTGTAGGATCAAGTGGGGTGTTTGGTCCGAAGAGCTTGTCCCTCTTCGAAGTCACGAAGATCTCGAACGCGATGTCCGATACGGTGGGCGAACAATCGACGAGTTCGCACATTGAACGTATCTTAGACTCCACAGTTTCTACAAAAAGGGTCTGCAATGATATGGAATGGGATTAGCTCAGAGATCTCAGAGAATTCAAGACTTCATGGACGGACGCACCGCACGGATCTCAGCCTTTGAAGGGCCCGCCGTTTTCCCTTCTGCACATTGAAGAATAAATTAATCCACAAGCTCACAGATTAGAGGAGTATCGGAGAACGTACTCTTGTCGATATGTCCCACGTCGCCTTCAGATGCTTGTTTCAGCGTCTTCATGGGATCGGGCGCTACAAGAACGACATATAAGCGTGCCTTCATAAATTAGAAGAGGAGCGAACGCTTGACTAACCCGATCGCTTTGGCATATCGTGCGGTTAAACTGTTTCACAATGGTGTTGGTGGAGGGGGGGGGGATTAAAGATAGTAGTGCAATAGAATGATTTAGATACACTGGAAACAGATTCAAAGGTGAGCCTGATGGTTGGGCTTTTGGCGAACCATATGGAAAGAATATCAGAATGAGTCTCAGCGTTCAGTAGGAATTAACTAAAATTGTGTACGAGTGATATACCTATCAGAGTAAGTCTGATAGAAGATGAACAAGTTAGACACAATACGGACAGTAGGAGATAAAAAGGATCCGCACCTCAGCTTTCGATAGGAATTAACTAACGTACATTTAACAAAGCTGCTGACTACTTATGTGGCTACAAATAAGGTTGGGACCAAGAAAGTATACTTGTTACAATGTATGGTCGTGCATAGAATAGATGGGATATGTCATGGCGTCGGATGCACGGACTAGGCATCACCCGACACGCTAGGCACAGTTCACACGCATTGAGTTTGCATCCGTAGCTATAACCACGACTCCTCTTATTTCACTTCAAGCACTCACTGTAGCCTCACCAACCACAGGCGGACGTCCTTGGAGTTGTTCGCTTGCAGCTTGCTGGTCTGGCGGCAGTCGGCGCAAGCGGGTCCGTACCGGCCCCCGGTTCGCCACTGTGTGGTTCAAGTTGGGCTATAGGGGGACGTACTCCTCTCGTCTTCACGGGCGAGGGTGCGGGCTCAACTCTGAGGTACGTCCCTTGCACACGCTCACAGCATCCTCATCAACCATAGGCGGATACCCTTGGAGCTGTTCGCTTGTACTCTACTGGTATGGCGTCAGTCAGTGCAAGGAGGTACGTCCCTCGCATACGTTCATAACACTCACCAGGTACTCGCCAACCACAAGCGGACGTCCTTGGAGCCGTTCGTTTGCACTCCGCTGGTATGACGGCAGGTGGTGCACGCGGGTCCGTACCGATCCCCGGTCCGCCATAAGGTGGTTCAAGTTGGGCTATAGGGGGTCGTATTCCTCTCGTCCTCACGGACGAGGGTGCGGGCTCAACTTCGAGGTATGTCCCTCGCACACGTCCACATCGCCCAGTGCATCCCCTCTAACCACAGGCGGACGTCCTTGGAGTTGTTCGCTTGCACCCTGCTGGCATGGCAGCAGTCGGCGCAAGCGGGTTCGTACCGACCCCCGGTTCGCCACTGTGTGGTTCAAGTTGGGCTATAGGGGGACGTATTCCTCTCGTCTTCACGGACGAAGGTGCGGGCTCGACTCTGAGGTACTTCCCTCGCATACATTCTCTCAAATGAATGTGAGCTGTCTTCCTCGATGTCTCCTGTCAGACACTGATATTTGATTGCTGACATGCTTTACGTCTTCGTCTTTGCAGTGACGAGTCTTACGGTCAATCCATTCGATCACTTGTATGTAGGTACTGCCTATGCAACGCCGAGTTATCTCAGGATCCAATCGCTCAACCCATGTACCGTAGACGTAATGAGAGGCTACATTCAACTGCAGCTTTTGGCGTTGGGATGAATGGCGCTTTAGTGGAGACGCACCGCCCTATATATAGCCCTATACACTTGGCTCTGTGGACGTACGGAAGAGGGTACGATGTGTGCGAGGCAGTCGATGGGCTGTGGTCCCTGGTGGCGCAACCTGCTGTCGTCATATTCTAGCTCATCAACGAGAGAAGTATTAACAACTGCGAGAAAGCGACTCCAGATCACCAGAGACCACATCACGGAGGTCGCATCTTCCGCAATCCCCATTATAAGCGTGACTACGAATGGGTAATATATTGTGAATCTCAAAGTAGTTCCTTACTACTTCTATAGTATATGGGTTCTTAATCTTGGATGATTGGATCCTGGGATAACTTGGTGTTACATAGAGAGTACCTACATACAAGTGATTGTATGAATCATCTATGGGGCTCGTCTCTGTAAAGGCGAAGATGTCAAGTCAGAAATCGAATATAAGTGTCTGACAGGAGAGATCGAGGAAGACGCCTCACATCCATTCAAGAGAATGTATGCGAAGGAAGTGCCTCAGAGTCGAACCCGCACCCTCGTCCGTGAAGACGAGAGGAGTATGTCCCCCTACAGCCCAACTTGAACCACATAATGGCGGACCGGGGGTCGGTACGGACCCACTTACACCGGCCGCTGCTGTACCAGCAGGGTGCAAGCGAACAGCTCCAAGGACGTCCACCCGTGACGAGGATTCTATGAAAGGAAAGGTAAGAGCGTTACGAAGAATCGTGGTTGGGCGTGGATACAAACTGTGGGGACAGCAAACACCCAAGCCCCAGATTGCTTCTAGGAGTGATTATTTGATTACCTGTACTCTACTTGATATACCTCAGGTCAATGGCCTTGCCCATTCCCTTCCTCTGTGTTCCCCGACCGTTTGTCAACCATGAGGGGGTGGGCAGTCACCAATAGTCACCAGTCACTGCCACCCTGTTGATTACGTGCAACCCAGGCAATGTGCAGAAAATACGAAGGGACAGCCAGCACACTTAAGTTGATCACGAAAATAGTATCTAGAGCTTTCACCACAGTAGTCTACATAGTTCTTTCGCAGCGATTAGAGTATATTGATTCCGGCTTCGGTGAGGACTCACTTTGTCTGTTATGGCACTGGCCATCACGGGTCACGTATTTCCAACGCACCCAAACGACGAGCATGAACCGGTGCCAATCCGTTCCGTCTCATGACGCGTTGAAACCATCCGTTCCTATTATTAAAGGTCGTCTCGGACTATCGCAGCTCCTTCAGGTGCCTCAAAGACTGTCGGATCTACAAGGATAAATCTTCATACTCGCACCGCAACCCTGATTCGATACGAAAGCGCGATTTAGGTCGTTGCATGGCACCAAACAATGAATTCAATTAGAAGAAAGAGTGACAAACATGTTCTCATGGGGAAAGTACATTCAAAAGAGTATCCGCGTTAGGAAGAGCTGGAACGACAGCTCGCAACTGGTTCAGTAAGAGTTCCCGCCGTTGCCACCGTCACCGCCAGCGCCGCCGTTGCCCGAGCCATGAGAACTTCCACCATTGCCACCATCACCACCAGCACCACCATTTCCATGACCATGGGAGCTGCCACCGTTGCCACCGTCGCCGCCTGGGCCGCCATTGCCGTGACCGTAGGAGTTTCCACCGTTGCCACCGTCACCGCCCGGACCGCCGTTGCCCGAGGAATGTACGTGACGTTTGTAGGAGTTTCCGCCATTACCACCGTCACCACCGGCGCCGCCGTTGCCTGAGCCACGAGAGCTTCCGCCATTGCCGCCATTACCACCTGGGCCGCCGTTTCCAGAGCCATAGGAGTTTCCACCATTACCACCATCACCACCCGCACCACCGTTGCCAGAGCCATAGGAGTTGCCACCGTTGCCGCCGTCCCCACCAGCTCCGCCATTTCCATGGCCATGGGCGCTGCCACCGTTTCCACCATCACCGCCAGGGCCACCGTTTCCGTGGCCATAAGAGTTGCCGCCATGGCCTCCATCGCCGCCGGGACCGCCGTTGCCTGATGAATGACCGTTGCGGCGGACTTTGTAGGAGTTGCCACCGTTGCCACCGTCGCCACCGGCGCCACCATTGCCCGAGCCATGAGAGCTTCCACCATTGCCACCGTCACCACCGGCTCCGCCGTTTCCATGGCCATGGGAGCTGCCGCCGTTTCCACCGTCGCCGCCAGGGCCGCCATTGCCGTGTCCATAAGAGTTGCCGCCATTGCCTCCGTCGCCGCCGGGGCCGCCGTTACCCGACGAATGGCCATGCCGGCGGACCTTGTAAGAGTTACCACCGTTACCACCGTCTCCGCCAGCGCCGCCGTTGCCCGAGCCATGAGAGCTCCCGCCATTGCCACCATCACCGCCGGCGCCGCCGTTTCCATGTCCATGAGAATTGCCACCGTTTCCACCGTCGCCGCCAGGCCCGCCGTTGCCGTGCCCGTAAGAGTTTCCACCTTTGCCACCGTCACCGCCGGGACCGCCGTTTCCATGTGGTGGCGGGCCACACCCACGGACTGCGATTCAGTCCAGGGTCCTTCAGCGACGTCAGAGCGAGCAAGGGAAATGTACATACCGCAAACAAGTTGACGTTTAACGCTTCCGTCTATGGGAGCTGCTGCAATGCAGGCAAGCCAGCCAATGGCAAGGAGAGGAGTGATGGAGGAGTGGAAGCGCATGATGAATGTTCGTAGAAGCGGTCGTGAGTGAGAGGAGGTATCGCACTGGATGATGTGTGCTGATTGATCTCTGTCCTCTTCACTGACATGGTTTTATAGATGGCCAACATACCTTTGAACGTGACCTCAAGCACGCTTAGTGCCTAATTGCCCGATACGAGCTAGCACTTGAACTGTATACTCACCGGTGGCTATCCTGGTGTCTGAGGTGCCTAAAATAAAGTGCCAAGCAAGTTGAACACACATGATCGACAGAGCAATGAGGCTGGATGGGCCGATCCGGTAACAGCGAGTCCCAAGTCTGGCCAAGTGTCCTCGGTTCCAAGTCGAAGTACATAGACTCTGTTCGTACCTGTGGCTTGACATGCGGTGAGGCAATGGTCAGGCGATCATAGGCTGTGTGGTGGAATCCAACCGGAAAGTCCGATCCCACGCTATACGCATTCTATCTGCGAAATGATCGCTCAGCGCAAAATCCATATTCTTTTGAGGGGGAAAACGCTTGAGCCTCCATGTTCGATATCGCTACTATGTTTGGTATCATCCGGAGAAACACTATCTGAAGCAACCCGCCCACGGTGATCGACCACCAGGGCGGCTTCTTACGCTTCACAGTCACTCAATTGGGCGTATGTTTTGGCCCTGCTGATCTCGAGGAGGCGGTTAAACCCTTAACCTTTGTCCTCATGGCCATGCTTGACCAACCAATCACCATATTCAATAACCCCGACGTTTCTTCACATATATGCATAAACGCCACACATCCACCCTGTCGCTATTTCCAAGAGCAACCGCCAAGACGCATACAATGAGCCCACCGACCCAATTACTCGGATGGGAGGACCTGAACTTCCTAAGGCGCGCGTCCGCACAGCTGCTGATGTTGATTGCCGGACACTGAGGATGCGCAGACTTGAGTAAGTTTCTAGTCCACGACTATCCAGAACGAAAGCCGGGCGACGAGGTTGCGAAAGTTTGACCTCGCCACGAACACATCCAAACGCGACAAGAGCGGCGATAGTCGAGAGGCGCCCATCCTATGCCAAGGACAACACGCATTGAATTCTGGGGCCATTCGATCAGGTATGCGACTCTTGGCCCTGCCTCGTCCGTCCTCGATGTAACCGCATCCAATTGTCCCTGGTGCTACAGGCAGGCCGTGCGTGATCGACGAGAGAGAAAGAAATAAGAAAAAAAAAAAGAGGTCCGGTCTCAAGTCTCGAAGCTGCTGTCATTGGGCACTGAGACATTTGGAGCGCTGGCATGTCGTGGTGCCACATTCGTTGTACCTCATGACTCTCCATCGACCATTGTGCACGATGCATTATGCTCCCATTCAGGTGTCACCGCGTTCCTTTCATGTCTTGCACCCAGGATAGACTCGACGAACCCACCTTGCCGCCGGAGGCCACCGTACAACAGATCGCTCTAGGTCCTTCATCATCCTTTCCTCGCGATCAAAGGGTCGTATACGATGGGGTGTGAGTAAGCCTGAGAAATGAAATAACCCTGCCTGTGACAATCGCGTTAATGTGCATACCGACTGAGGATTTTGAGGTAAAAATTTGACAAGAAATAGGACTGCTTGCGAGCGCGATTTGCTCAATATTAATAGTTCAAAGTGTAGGCTGCGTCTTTCGTGTCCCAGCTGCAAGTTGGGCTTTCGGTAGACCATTGAGGTTCCCCGTAATCAAAAGGACGGGAATGGTTTAAGGCTTAGCAGCAGCAGGCTGTCGCATTATAGCCTATGGGTGTATCGAGGAGGAATTTGCCGTGCTAGGATCATCGCCTAGTATTTAGTCGAGCATCGAAAACGAGTCAGCAAAGGACCGCCAAGCAGGAATGGCTATGTATTATTTTGGTCCGTCGTAAAGCCAGTGTCGAGAGATATTATTGGATGCCAGTCACCGACTGGGAAACGTTCGTTTACTGTACTCTCGTAGAGCCTCAGGGGGGGGGGGGGGGGGGGGGGGGGGGGGGGGGGGGGCGGGGGCGGGCGGGCGGGGGGGGGGGGTGGGGGGGGGGGTGCGGGCGGGGGGGGGGGCGGGGGGGGCG
>WSUE01000055.1:0-51124 GCA_019633535.1 Tulasnella sp. JGI-2019a | reverse complement strand
TTTTGTGTGTATGTAACCCTCTGGGTTCCTTTATTTTTGGCCGTCCTTCCCCCGGTGTGTCCCCGCCTGTTTTCGCCCCCCCCCCCCCCCCACACCCCCCCCCCCCCCCCCCCCCCGGCGAACAACAACTGAGCTGTCAGAGCCCAGATAGATGCGCCAAGATGCGTGATGGAGGTGTCTCAGTGACTCGAGGTTACACAATGGCCATGCACGAAACCTAATACGATCAAGCACCAGAGACCACCGATCGGAGGGGGCAAGGATCGCAAGCGAAGACGAAATGTAGCCCGTAAGGGATCGCGTGCTAAGATCCGGTCCGTGACCAGTGTGAAAAACCAGCACAGCAAAACTTCAACACCGTTCTGATATGCCATATAGTCCTCCACTATAGTAATGACTGAGCGATACAGAGATTGGCTGCGCGAATTGGATGCGATGCGGTGTTTTCTCTATCTCATGGCCGAAGTGGAGTGTTGTGTTGACAGGATGAATGCCTGTCTATTTTCACGGATAAATTTCAATCGCTTCTCTTCCGTTTCGCATATCAACAACCAGCCATCTGGCCGTATAACGATAGAAAGATATGGGTTAAAGGGACAAAAGAAGTCTGGTGCCTCTGACATTTAGCCTCGATTTCTCCTGGACCGAACCAAGAAGATTTAGGTATACTGGTCAGGTATAAAATGTGTGAGTAAAGACCAAGATCACAATACATACCCAGCTTGCCTTCATGGCATTCTATGCTCGAATCTTCACGACCATAGCATCTACCTGGGACTGGCAATATCAGCAGGTGGTGCCTGACAGTAACTCTCCTCGCAAAAGTTATACTCGCGCCTCGAAATGCTCAGTCACTGTGCACAATGTGCAGTAGCTCGATGGTCGCTGGCAGATTGATTTCACTTCTGAGAGTATTCAATCGCCATTGTATTTGGCCCTCTGCTCCCAAGGATAAAATAGGGACTTGGAGCAATCAGTCACACGATAGCCTCTGACAGCAAAGCAGATTCGTCAGACCGATTTAAGATGCTGGATGCTAGATGCTGGGGTCCCATATAGCGAATCGACGAAGAGAGGACGTAGACGGATCATGTCTCGGCCTTAACACGGTCCTGCGCTCTGCAGGGCGCGTGCCTGATTGTCACACGACTGGGAGTTCAAGGACACATAACACGATACCTCAACGATAGAAATTTGGCCAAACGTCGCGTTGAAAATTCATGCCAAAAGTTTTTTTTTTCTTTTAGCTGCTAGAAAAAATTCCGGTTCGAAGCTTAAGGTCACCGCTGTTGGCGAACTTAGCAGCAAAACCGTGTTCAAAATGACGTGCTCGCGATCGCGATCTGGAGAGCCGAGGGGAGAACTGTAGTATACAGCGGCCACCGCTCCGCCCAGCATGTACGGTTTCTGGTCAAATACTATTATCTAGACGCATTCCGACATCTTACATCGTGTATAAGCGTTTCTGAAGAAAATGGGCCCAAAACGGGCCATAATCGCAAAACTGGCTGAACCTCTGGGATGTGTTATCAGGGGTCCTGGAGATCGTTACGCCGAATAGAGAATCAGCGACAAACGTAACGAGTGGGAGGAAGTCAAAACAGCATGGGAGCATGATGCATCGTGCACAATCGTCATTGGGTGCAACGAATGTGACAATATGCGAGCACTCGAAAGGTCTCGCTGCGCTGTCCAATCGCAACCTTAATGGTATTCTTGAGGAACGAACCTCTTTTTCTTTTCTTCTCGATCACCTACGGTCTGTCTACATGCCTGCCTGCCTACCTGCCTGCCTGCCTGGATCACCAAGTACGATTGGATATGGTTACATCGAGGATGAACATGCAGGATCACTACTTACGTCAAGAGTTGCGCGAATCGTGTATGTGTGTTATATTTAGATATAGACACCGCATCTCGACTCTCGCCGCTCTTGGAATGTTGTAATGTGTGATCTTAATGAGGTCAAACTCTCACATACCTCGCCGCACTGCCTTCGTTCCATATAGTCACCATGTAATCTTACCCCAGGTACCGCTCTCCTGGTGTTCATCAAATCAGCTGTGCGGACGCCATAGGAAGTTCGGTCCTCCCATCCGGGTAATTGGGCCAGTGACCTCATTGAACGTACCTGGGCGGTTGGTAGCAATATTGCTCCCAGGGTGATATGGATGCTCTACCCAGGTACGCAAAGTTTGGGGTGTTCAAGGCGATTGGTTGGTCAAACGAGGTCATGAGGACAGAGGTTGAAGGTTTAACCCCCCCATGTCAGCAGGGTCAAAGTATACATCGGCTGAAGCGACTTTGAGATACAAGAGTCCGCGCCAGTGGCCGACCACAGCCGATGGGTTGTGTTGCCCCAGGCAAAGCCGTGGTAGTAACAAAAAATGGTATGGATACAGTCAGTTTTCGTGACTCTTTGTCCATGTCGGTGCAAATCCGGGAGTGGCTAGGGCCATCCGCGGACCGCGGGAGGCGGATCGGATGCGGATAGCGACATCAAAATTGTCCCATCCACGGATGCGCCACCCAATCCGGAATCTGAACCGTGCGGAGCCCTACCTCAATCGTCTCAATTGGATCGGTACCTCGCTTACACGGCTCTTTCCGTGGGCCCGAGTCGGGCTTGCTACTTCAAGTTTCGTTGGGGATGCTTTCAATTGGCATTTGGCCCTGGAACGTCCAGTTCAGCAGGACTAGCTTCAACTTCAGAGAGCTATGGTTGGTTGGTATGGGTCGAGTATGTAGTTGGGGGCGCAACCCGCCAACACCAACAAGATTCCAACGCCAGCGCTTGCCGCCGCTCCCCTTCCAGTGGGTCAGTACGCTGATGTAGCGCCTAGAGACCAAGTGTAAGAGGCGCTTTATTTACAGCCAATTGATTGTTTTGCTCATTATATCTCTATTACAGAGATACCATAACAATCAACTGGGACTTGAAGGACGAGAATGGAACATCGGTTCGGCGATCAGTCTGGTCCGATGCGATACAAACATTTCTCAGTTCCTAGAGGATCTTTCGAGGAAGCAAGGTACGACTACTGCTACTTCAGTTCGTACCCTCCCTCTCCTGATCTTGCTAACCTCACAGATGGGAGTCCTACAACTTTTACCTCATTTTCCCTCTTTTCCCTCGCCGATGGCCGTCATCGCGACCTGCGTTGGCGCAATGACTCTCTAACCACATGGGAGACTGAGCATTATCAACTGAAAACCGTCCAAACACCGTCTGAGTTTAGCGGTTCGGGTGATGTGTTGAAGATCAACGAAAACGACTCATTCGCCAAATCTTGGACTGGCATCACCAAATCCAGTCCCCCCAAGCCCGAGCTCGAACATAGGTCGACCATATCCTTCGGAAATATACAAGTTGAGCTAAATAGGGCGTTTCGAGTCCCAGACGATGGATATATATATCCGCTCCCGGAGAAGTTTGGTACTTTCCCGCTTTATAACGTAGACAATCATGACTTACCCGGCGATGTTAAAGCAAAGGGGTATGTGAGCTCTGCCCACTTTTTAGGCTGTCGAAAGATCTAGCTCAAGCCGTAGATGATCCCAGGGGGCTGATAACCGTCATGTACCAATCTGAAGCTCTCTGGCTTTCCTTCCGCGGCTACTGGAAGCCAACGGCTATACGTATGTTTTCTGGAGATATCAAGATCCTCTCGGGAAACGCGAATCGCCTAGACGAGGTCCCACAACTCGTAAGGATTGAGGACGTGATTCTGCATGCTGATACCCAGGACTACCTTGTTGTTCCTGATGTGAAGTGGGTCGACAGTTTTTCCTTCTCTGATGGTGAAACGAGGTGCGATTTCGTCATCTTTGGATGCCCCGACCAGTCCTTTAACCTCAATAGTAGACAAATCGTGGCCACCCCTCTTCATTCCGGCGAGATAGTCGAATCGCAGATCACTGGCTCGGACATTCCCGATGGGCTTCAAATAGAGTTCACTCCCTCTTTCGAATGTCACTTTCTGGCTTTTCATGGCGAGCGCTAACTTGATCCCCTGGATACCCCGAAGTCTTCCGGTCTTTTAATTGAAGATACGGTTATACTTGAAGGCACGCGTATGTTCTTGATGCCTAAGTAGGACTGTCGTACGTTCAAGGACCTTTTAGGTTTCTTGAAGTGTCCTGCGGGGTCCTCTATTGACATCAAGGACTTGTAAAGTCTCCGGGTGTATATTGCATTCCTCACGGGCAAGTTTCTCTTACTCACGGTCTGTCCATCGGACACAGTGGCCAGTGTCAAAAGGGAGATCCAACAGCACCAAAGCTTACTTCCAGATGAACAGCAACTTGTCTTTGATCACAGATTGATGGAAGATGGTGTGTTAACAATCACTTCCCTTTGTATTACATCGTCTGATCTGTTTTATGCGCTCTCAGAGAAAACCATGGGGTATTACAATATTCAGGACGAATTCGTAATACAAGTATTGTTACGATTGGGAGAACCCCCGAAATTTAGACCCACGGGGCTCAAAGCTGGGCAGATGATTTCCAGGTATGTACCATAGGTACAGGGCCGGGGACCGGCTCACGCAACCGGAACCTGATTGACAGTGTACAATAGAAATAGAGATGAGAATGATCCCCGTATCTGGGATGTCGAAAACTCGGTCTCGATTAACATCCGACTCCTGAACTCTCTGGATTTCAGTCGGGTCACAGGTCTTCGCCCCCCTTCGACGCCTGTCACTCAGAAATTATGTCGAGAACATGGCATCCCGTGGTCCGTTCTCTATGACGATGATGCCGTTACGATGGGGACTAAGGTAGGGCAAGGGACCTTCAAGGATCTCAAAGAAATCAAAAGTTCGGCGCGTGCGGACGAGTTAGAGGGACCAGAGCTCATTATTGCTATTGCGGATTGCTAGAATTCACGGAGGGTATCACTGTTCGGTTCTAAGTGATTTGTGGGTGACATGGATTTACCACGAACATCCTCGTTGGACTGTGCTGCTGTGCAATAAAGAGTGCTCTTGGGATCTTTTGAGTTTAAAACTGAGTGAGTGTTGTCTCACTTGGCTTGTCCCTAGTGAACATGGTCTTGGTATTTTCCAAGTAACGAGAGTAGCCATCGTTGAGTGGGTTTCTCAATGTGGTCACGGAAGGTATTAGGTTAATATGTTTTTTTTTGGTGTTCAGAAGCCAAGCCCCCATCCCTTCGCGTGCATGTCAACACTGTATCCCTATAGTCCTGAGAAGATTACGATTTGCAGTTGGACAGAATGTCAGAGATCGAAGTTTATTTGGTCAAGTCCATATTCCTTCGGCGCAATTGATCTTCGATTCCGGCCATTTAGCTTATCGAGTGAGTCGATTGTGATTATCAAGACGACCTACGTCGCTTGCAGCAGAAATGTCCTTGATTAGAGTAACATAGAGCATCTAAAGGTCTAGATCTCGTCTAAAAGACAACGACATAGAGTATCCCAAACAGCAAAGCGAGAATCGAACCCCACAACCACGCAAAGTCCCACAACAACGACTCGTCCAGGGGGAACCGTTTCCCCAGCGGTGGGTCAAACGTCAGTCTAATTTGATGAGTGGCTCCAGGTGTCGAATCCTTCGTAACAACGAAAAGAGTCTGCCGAGAAGCGTCATAGGCCCAATCGAGCGAGGTTGACTTCCCAGCACTGCACGTGTAATCGACCAGCATCCTGCGACCCTTGGTGATCAACGTCGGCACAAATATTTCCGTTTCCCTGGATTTCAGAGGAACGGAGAGCGAGGTTGGGGGTTTATTTATGTCTGGGCCGAGTGATGATTTGTGGACAGGCTCATCGTTCGTTCGATTGGCCCAATCGAACTCCCAACATCCCGTGTTCGCCTCGTATTCGCATCGCAGGGGTATTCCCGCGACCTTTGCCGCGTATGGCCGCAAGATCACACCGAGTAATCGGCCACCCTCGTCGAGCGCGGCATTCGATTGGTCGAGCGATAGCGGTGATAGAGGACTCAGGGATTGTTCACTGAACCAGGAGAAGTTTTCCCCATTCCAGAAATCGCCGTGCGAATCGGTGTTGTTGGGACAATAGTTCCATAGACTGGGTATTTCATTTCGAGGGTCATCAGCGGACGCCACACCAGGGACCAAGAATCGACTCACGTGAATCCGATGAGCGTCCTCTCCAAACCGCTGATCAAGGCATCCATCATCCGCTCATGCCATTCAAAGTTTCCAGACTTGAATGCCTCGCCGTCGCTTTTGAGTCGGACACACAGGTCAGCGAAAGTCGCTGCCGTGGGGGTCGTAGAACTCACTGGAGATCCATACAGATGCCAGTTTCACCGACCACGACAGGCCTCTCTCCAAGAGCCGCATAAGCCTTCGTGGCAATATTTCGGAGTTGCCATAAGTAATTCTCTCTTGCTCCGTTTTGGCCCCAATAGAGGCAACGCCATATGGGATTGCCCTACGTTGTAGGAAGTGAGTTTTCGAAGTACTTGCAACCATTTAGGGTTACTCACGGCATGAATGGCTGAGATATTCACGGACAAACGACCAAACTCTTTCCTGAAGAGTGTCTTCAGATCGTACCTAAGAGCCAGCCACGCGTTTAGTGAGGATCAGTTTCAGCACGCTGATAATCCGTGTTGTGGCGACATACCAATGGGGAGCATAGACCATGTTCTCCGGCTGGTGTTGTACAGTCCACGAAGAGGGGCAAAGCTGATGGGAGTGTAGAGTAAGTTGAAGTGCTCCGCGTGGGCCAGAACGAAGAGCATTCACCCACCTCATTAGGAATGCCTTCGACAAAAATAATCTTGTCTTGCCCAGCGGATCGCTGTACACGTGCCGCCCATTTATTCACGAAGGGATAATAGAAATCCGTATGCCAATCGACCTACTCCCGACAAACCAACTTTAGCGGATCAAGCTGGCTATATTTCGACGTGTTGAGCTTACCTTGCGGTCATTCAATGGCATCCGGTCGAAATAATTCTCCTTCACAACGACTGGTTCTTTCTTCTTTTCGTCCCATTGCCAGACGCCATGCATGCGCCAAACACATTCTCCTCCACTCGGCCCATCCTTGCGCCAGACCTGAAATGGTGGGTGTGTTAGGATGCATTCTTGAAACATAGAGGGGGAATGCATATACCTTGCGCCCATTCACGTTGCGCAACTTGTGCGTCGACAATTTCGTCACAGGAAACGACATGACCCAGTGCGGCACCTTCGTAGGATAACCAGCTCCCAAAGTGAAGGTTTGCAAAGCAGACGCTGAATCCAATGGAACGTTTGGATCGTCAGACACCGAAACAAAAATAGTGACATGAATGATGGACTCACGTGTATCGCCCAAATGCAAGTCCGTGTCGTAGTTGTATTTGTGCATGGAGTACAATGAGATATAACCCCGGTGCGGTTCGTTCATCATCTATTGTGGAAGCGCCATTTAGCCCTAGCTATGGGTGAATTGGAGGATGATTAAGCCACTTACCTCAAAACCAGTCACACTATCAAGGCCAGCCAAGCCCGTGACGAGCCAATCATAGCTGTTTAACAAGGCGTCCTGCAAGAAGTCTTGGATATTCACCTTTTCGCCCTTTCTGTCCACGAGCAGCTTGGGTGCGAAGGTCCGACCGGCCCAGAAGAGGGTGTTCATCGTGCTGCATGCCAGCTTTTGGTAGCCCGTTGGCCAAAGCCCACGTTCTTGAACGACTCCAGGCTCTTTGATCCCACCAAGATAAGCAGCGCCTGTCTCTTCTAGCGCGTCCAAGTCGAACCCGGCTAACTCGAGGGTCCACGCCGGTGCACCGGAGCCCCCAGAGTATCGCGACCAAACATCTTGATGCATCGAGACGAACGCTGTAAGACCATATTCAGGAAGCATGGCGAGGAGTGATCGGATATAGGAGAGGTAATCGGTGTCGTATAAACCCCTATAGACCATTGTCTTAGTAGGCGGTTAACGCGTTGCCTTGGTCATCGACTTACGGTCCTGCATGTTCTATAGCTTCCCATGTTACCATGAACCGGATGAAAGTCAGACCCCATCGACGCAGGCTAGACGCGTATAACGTTAGTCCAGTGCAACGCGACACGCGACACGGGCCACACGCCTACCGTGCAAAGTGTTCAGGGGCTTTGTCTAACGGGAACGGCCTTCCAACAAACGTCACTGTTCGATGCGCAGATGGAAATGTCGCAGGATCGTGATTCGCCGGCCTGGTGTAGAGAAACGCCTGTTAGGAGTGGGGTCGAAAAATAGGGGACTGGTGAAGACGTACGTTTTGCTGGCGCCAGAGATATTGACACCCCTGAGGAGGCAGACGCGTCCCCATTTGTCGACAAAGTTTCGACCAGAAGTCCTTAGAGCACCTCCAGTAGCCTTTGCGCTCCAGTTATGAGCTGAGGATTTACAGTCTCCAGGTTGGTACTCCGGTTTAAGGGATTCATGCTGCTCCTCACGCTACATTGAATACCCGTTAGCCTTGGATAATAAGTATAGAGTAAGTCACTTACAGTTGGAGGTATTAACACGTAGGATTTCTCCAAATCTGAGATGGCCATTAGTAGCTTGGTCGAGAATGAAATATTGGCCAGGTACCCGGGCTCGAATCAGTTCGCCGATGCGGTTCCCAGATCACACCGCACTCGCCGTTGAGCTGTAATACTGCGGTTAAGCATCCAAAGGACAGAACTTCTTCGTATCTTTGTAATCAGTCTACCACTAAGGGGAGGCCGCTCGTTAATAACTGGGCGGGCCCTTACACTCGTTTCATATACATCCAGCGCCAATGAACTCGGAGGCATAAATCTGGACATTGGCCGTTTGCCATTCCCGTTTGAGAATAAATGGGTGCAGTCTGTAGCATCAACAGAAATATCCCGTTTCTGCAATCTTTTCCCTGTTCCGTTTGAAACATAATCGAACCGAGGTCTCGTGCATATGCAGCATGGAGGTATAACAGCGCGACTCAGATACGAGTGGGAGAAATCAGTTTACCTCAAACCATATGGCACTATCAAGGCCAATAAAGCCCCCCACGGAACTAATTGTAGTCTAGAAATGCCGGCGAGAAACCTTTCGACCACTCATTATTTTGAGGACCCCTAACACGCCCAAGTCGAACGGCAAATGTGACCACATCGTCAAGTCAACCTCCGGAGTATGACAACACATGTCTCGACGTATGCGACGAAAGCCTATCAGGCTAGAGAGGCATGAAGAGTAGTGATGTAACATGGGAGGATGGGCACCGTCGACAATCATGGCAGGTTGGAACCTTTGATTCAAAAAGCAGAATCCGTCTAGTGTAAACGATCACCTGGGAGTCTACATAGCAGTACTATGATATATACGTCATACACTAAAAACGCCAGGGCTCGGTGAGAACTGCCGGCCGGCTTGAATCCCCGGACCCATCCTACGCTGCTAACCCGACACTGGTCGTTTGACCTCAGTGCTAAGTGGAAGCCTCGGTACCGCTGACCGGTACCAATCGAGCCATTTGAACAAGTATAAAAGGAGAGGTTGTAGTACTGGAGGTGAGCCATCTGCAACAATTCCTCATGTCTTATTCCCACCTCAAGTCCTCCTCTTCCCCCGCACCCTCGTTCACAGACGAGGACGCTCGCCTTCTCTTCGACGCACCCTTACCACCTTACCGCCTTGATGAGCTCTATCCCCTTCGGAAATGCTTTGTAGTTCCACAGACCGGCACTGGGATTGATTCACCATTTGCGAGAGCGTATAATGCCGAGCTCGAATCCTCTGGTATCCAACAGACGGACTGGCTCAAATTCTGCGATGGCTTGGTACGCATTGCCTACCAATCTCCTGTTCTGTCATTCATGAGACTGACCACTCGTTCCATAGAACATCGCTATGACAGCTAGTCCACCACTGCGTGTGCTGGATGTCGCAGGCAAGGTCATAGGCTTCGTGTAAGTGCTTTTAACATTCCACCCGCCAGTGATCACAAACTAAAATACCATATTTTGCAGTCCATACCATTGGGCGATGATCGCCGGCCCCGTAATTCAAGCCGGAGCTGCGATCGGCGCACATGCTGTCTCGAAAGGCTTGACCGACCGTTACATCTCCATGGCCAACAAGACCTACTTCGCTCCTCGAGGTCTTCGCGTCCGCCTGTGCAAGACGGACGCGATGCGCCAGATCGTCGGCCTTGATCCGAAGGGGACCAACAATCATGAGACTCTCAAGACGATGGGCAATACAGCAGAGCGCATTGGGCTCCGCCTACCACTCATACGCAAAGCGATCGTCATGTTCCATCCAGCACCCGCCATCGACACATCCAGGAACCCCGATGTGACCCAACGTAGGGTTGCGGCGCTCCAAGACTGTACTCTCCCCCTGGACTATAATGTGCCACCACCGACTACGCCTCGTGGTTACATGGATCAAGTTTCTGCAGGGTTTGTAAAGATTGATACGTGGAAGAAGGCGCGAGCCACCAATCAAACGGATAAAGCCAGGATGCAACTCGCGCAACAACAGGGGGCCAATTGGCAGATGGGAAGGGGTGGGCTTCAGGGTGGTGCGCTTGGAGGGCAAATGGTGCGGGACAGGATCAGCGCCCGTGCACGCGGAGATTCGTCCGATATCTCGAAGCTCAGAACGCAAGTCGCCATCGCGGATAGGCAAGAGGCGGCGAGAACTGTTGCGATCCTGTGGATAGTGGTCATGAATGCTGATAAAGGTGTGTATAATCTCTTCAGCTTCCCGAGTTCATGTGATTACGCGTAGCTGACACAATACCTCACCCAGATGCACAATTCTCGCAGATGGATTTGGATGACAACAAATCGGTCTCGACCGCAAGTTACGGAAGAGGATGGGAGCAGGAGAGTATTCGAGAGAATGATGGGGATTACCATGCATGGCGGCCGATGAATCACGACACAAAGTGGTAATCTGTGCAAGAGGACCGTATAGTTTAGAATATGTATCGTAGCATAATATTTGTATCCATATAATGCGTTAAATATGTACGAGGACAGCCGAAAGCGTATTATTCAACGAGAAAAGACTTTATGAGGGCTAGTATGGAAGTGGGAGCCACGATATCTAAAGATAGTAGACCTTTTCAGTGGGAAAGGAGACCGAATGACCAAATGACAAAAAGTGATGGTCGGATGATGAATGATCATATTTGAGTCAAGTTCGGTTGCGAAGGAGATATCGGGCAGTATATCGGTAATCCAGTTTCGAACGCCTTTGCAGCTTCGCCCTCGCGCCCACAAGGGCCTTTGCATAATATGCATTGAACCCCCCCTCCTCTTGATACACAGATGAGCTAGATTATCTCGGATAATTTGGTTCCATGAACAACTGCCGCAAAGCCCAGAAAGAAGCTCTGCGAAGCGATAATACTCGAGGAAGAAGGTGGTTCCGAGCCGTAATGTCAGTGAAGAGCTATCAGTAAAAGCGTTCGGCCAGATTCGGTCGATTAGTGTAGTGGTTATCACATCGGATTCTTCTGATCAGAACCAGATCTTTGAACTGCACAAGGTCATTTCCGCCGAATCAATTGGAACTTCCGGTAACCTGGGTTCGACTCCCAGATTGACCTCTTTTTGGGTAAGCGTTGTAAATATAGACCTGCCTACACTTTGGTCAGAGTCGGATGTGGTCACCACAGTCATAGCGCATGCCTTTCGGAGGCCACTCTTTGGAGTTGAAACGGACGACTAAAGCGGCAGACCCACATCGTATTACACATACTGTTATTCTATTGACAAAGGAGAGCTTGAACCCTTGGATTTCTTAACATATGCCACTCCTCCACCAAGGCAAATATGCGGATGGAGGGAAATCCATTGACCTGATGTAATGATGGCAATTGGGCATTATATTATATTTACCTTAGTGGTTGACAGATTCTTTGTGAACAAACCTCCACGGCGGAATAGGCTTGAGGTGACGCAAAACCAATGAAATACAGTACAACATATAGGGAAACTAGGTTCAAGAACAACGATACGAGTAACGAGTTTGTGTCCGTTCAATTTTAGACGGCCGACGAGCTGTCTGTATCAACCGATGGATGAACCATGTACGTGACAGTCCCTTGGTCACCAACAAGCCCAGCCTCTGATGAAGCAAACGACGTTTGGGAGTTACTGCCGATTTCCAGTAGGAAATGGTCCTAGAGAGTAGGACGATCCTGTCAGTACATGCTTCCATGTTGAGGAGCAGTATACTAACCTGAACAAGGCGCTTCAACACCTTCTCAAATAACCGCTGTTCGTACTCTAGCTGCTCTATAGTAGAGATCTCGTTCTCGCCTTCCTTCCTCTCCAAGTACCAATCGATCAAAGAGTCACGATCTAATCCACCATTTGTAACACGTTCGACCTCCGCGAGATGTAATACGACCATGCTCTGAATGGCGACGAACTTGTCGTGTGTGATGCGCAACTTCCGCTTGGGTTGTGTAGGCCCGATGGCAGCACCGCCACCATCACCTGACGGGCCGGCAGCAGCACTAGAAGTTCGGCCACCAAGTGGCAAGCCGGCTGACGGTCCACCAGCACGCGTTGGCGAACTCTGCGCTTGAGATGTTGTATTCGTTGATTGATGTTGAGATTCGATCTGATCCAATGTAGAGAGGTCTTGTCCATCGAGATCCATGTGACCATAGTCGGGAGACCCGTCACGTTCGTTGGTTCCATGTGTATGTCCAGGCGCATCGGCTTCGATATCGTCATCCTCCAAGTCGACGTCGTCTGATTCGACGTGAATAATGGATTGGCGTAGAAGGCTGTACGCTTCCCGGACGAACTTGGGCTGGATCTGGAGGTAATGCGGTAATGATATTATGAATAATACTTGAGCAGCCGAATAGGCCAGAGAGATCGTACCTCTTCAGTACAGTTGGCGCGAGCGATGGCTTCACTCAACCGGATCATACTTTCCAACTGTCGTACCGTAATCCTGTATGAATTCTTCCCAACACCAGTCGAGTCGTCTTGACGCAGCATACGATACTTCTCTACCAAGACATCAACAGCAGCACGATTGAGCTAAACAGCCGGGCATCAGTTTTGACTTCAAAGGCCTGAAAGGTCGGATGGCGTACCTTGGGGTTGAACGTTCTCGCATATCGAATGTACCTTTGCAGTTGCTCTGTGCTAAACTCGGGATTTATGGCATCGTCCATCAACCGATGCACATTCACAATGTGTGTCGCGATTCTTTCGTCTACTTCCTTGTTGCATTCGTCCAGCACAACGAAAAACAAATCAAACCTGGACATGATGGGAGCGCTCATCGCAACATTGGCTCTCAGGCTCTGTTTCCGATTATATCGTCCACCAATCGGGTTTGCAGCGGCAAGGATAGATGTCCGCGCGTTCAGAGTAGCTTGAATGCCGGCCTTTGCGATTGAGATGGTCTGCTGTTCCATTGCCTCATGAATGGCGACCTGGTCGGAGATATCCATCTTGTCGAACTCGTCAATGCAGCAGATTCCATTATCTGCGAGCATGAGCGCCCCTGCCTCAATAGTGAACTCTCCGGTTTCTTCGTCCTTGACAACGGCGGCTGTCAGACCTGCGGCCGATGAGGCCTTCCCGGACGTATACACGGCACGGGGAACGAGAGAACAAATGTACCTGCGCGGCCTGTAAGTGAGGGCAAGAGGAAGCCAAGACTACACCAGACTTACTTGAGGAACTGAGACTTGCTCGTTGATGGATCACCGACGATACATATGTTCAGATCGCCACGAAGGTTCATGCCCTCTTCAGTCTGCTTATGGACACCGCCCATAAGTTGTAGAAGGAGGCCCTTTTTGACGATCTCATGCCCTAGGAAACATCGTATGTCAGAAACTTTCCAACAGGGATCGATGGTCCCCTACCGAAGACGGTGGGTGCGATGCTCTCGACGAGTCTCGAGTAGATGTGATCTGATTCAACCATCCTCTGGAGGTCATCTCGCTCCGGATCACTGAGATTGCTTAAAAACTCCTGCTGATCTTCTCGACCTTCGTCAATCTCACCCCGTATGTTCGACGCGCCGGCCTGAATACAGCAGAATTTCAGTTAAGAGGTATCGGGGTGAGTCGTTCGGGCTATACGCACTCGGCCTTCTGCATCCAACGTATTTACCATGCACGCCAGGAATGCAGTCTTATATTGAAGATCGCGAACTCCGAGGCTCTTCAAGCCTGTCACGCCCTGGTTGCCGAGTCCACCATCCGCTGCTCGGCCTCCACCGCCGAAATTCCCTCCATTCCTTGTGACTTCTGCTCCCATGCCTGGCGAAGCCATTTGAGATACGTCCGGGACGACAATGAATGTCCCTGTGAACACGCATTTATCTCCTGCCTTGGCCCGTTCGACCATTTCTGACCGTAGGATGATGTCCAGACTAACAAGGGTAAGAGGGTCAGTTTCAGTGCTGTCCAAACTTGGTCGGCCGCAAATATTTACCTCCTTGGCATGCTCCCGGTCGGGATCTCGTTCGCATTCTCTTGGATACGGACCTTCTGCCAGTCGACGAACTTGCTCGCTTCCACATCAAGCGTCCACGCTGTCCGATTGTTACAGTTGGGGTTCTGACACATTCCTGGCTGCGTGTATTTGAACTGCTGTTCTACGTCGGTCACGCGTCCCTTGCACTCCTCGCAGACAAAGGTGCCCCAGACCAGCTCTGGCCGTACCTCAGATGTGCGTGTAACAGTACCAGAAACAGCGATGAGATGGCCGATTTGGAGCGTCCGCATGTCACGGATAGCGGACACCACGGGGAGAGAGTGAAACCCTAGAGTAAAGTCTCGAGTTTGTAGTGTAGTGGAGTTCGTGGCATTTGAGGTCGAGTCAAGATAGAGGTATTCAGGTGTAAACTCTCGGACAAGGTTCTGCAAGGCACGTTGAAGAAAAGGGAGAAAACTAAAAGAGATGTATTAGAAGTCATATCATTTAAGAGTGTAGGCACGCTGACCGGTAATATTGGCCCTCAATGGCTTGAGCGAGTACTTCATCGCGGTTCATCAAGTGGCCCCAATCAACGAACAAAGTCGTGAGCCCGTACTCCTTCATGGCATATATTTGAGCGATGTAGGGCGAGTCTTCTGGGGCATCCATATCATCGGTTCTGCCTGGTGTTCCAGGCAACTGGACGCGTTCTGTGAATCTATGAACTCCGGGTCAACGAGAGCCTATGTAATAAGAAGCTGGTTCGACCCACTCCTTTAAGAACGCCTCGAACTGCTCCATAACTTTCTCTCCTGTAGCATCTCTGACCGGCGGTATATCTCCAGGCATTCTATTGCGTCTTCCGCCGCGCCGCTGTCCTCCTGCAGTGGCAGCATCTTCCTCCTCATCTTCCCCGCCATTGACGCCAGCGAGGGCAAGTGGATCAATGGCCACTCTCTGACGAGGACTTCGCGGTTGTGGTGAAGAGCGGGAGGGTACAGACGAAGGCATAAGGAAACTGGTGGTAATGGGTATTGGGCGCGTCGCGACTGGTTCAGTTGCAAATCCTGAGACGCGTCTACTCCGAGGTCCGCTGTAAAGCCGCGCTGTGGTTCTCCATTTCGTTCACCAAGACACATGTCTGATGAAGCACCAGAAGGGAGCGCAATTCGTGCCATAGACAGATCGACTGTACATAAAATCACATCTGGTCAGGTCGTTGTTGATTTACAAACCGCCGTTAAGGAGCTTGTTGAGAATAGTCTGGACGCTGGAGCCACAAACATTGGTGAGTGGATTTTGCCATTCCTAAACTTATAGCTGGCTAAGAGGAATCCCAAATCTTTAGAGATTAGATTCAAAGAGTATGGGTTGCGATCGATCGAGGTCATTGATAATGGAAGCGGCATCTCGAAAGAGAATTACGAGAGCGTAGGTATGTGGTGTTTGCGCGTCATCCTTTTGGTCATCGAACTGATGTGAATGGCGTTTTCATAGCACTAAAACACTATACGTCCAAGCTATCTAAATATGAAGACCTTACAACCGTACGGTCCTTTGGTTTTCGTGGGGAGGCGCTATCGTCTCTATGCGCGCTGTCCGATAGCGTTACTTTCACAACGGCAACAGAAGCAGACGCTCCAATGGGGACTATTCTTGAGATGGAGCGGAGTGGGAAGCTCAAACACAGCAATGGGAAGGCTGCGCGTTCAGTGAGGATTCCAGATTTCGGATTCCGACCTCCACAGATACTGACCAACAACCTCGCAAAATAGCGGGGTACGACCGCTAGCGTTTCCGGACTCTTCACTCCGCTCCCAGTCCGAAGAAAGGAGTGGGAACGGAATGCTAAGCGTGAGTTTGCAAAGGCGCTGACACTAATCACCGCGTATGCATTGGTCCCTTGCGCGCAGGAGAACCAAGGCGTTCGACTCTTGGTATATAATCATCCTGAAAATGGGTAGGACTGTCGTGCTGTCATAACCATGCTTGTATATTAATCCTCTGTCTAGTAGGAAGCGGACCGTTCAATTCCGTACAGACGGTTCAGCGTCCGTCCGTTCGTCGGTCTCCGCCTTATGGGGTCCGAAGCAACTGGATCCACTTGTACCGTTGGATCTCACACTGGAAGTTCAGCGAGAGAAGGCTTCCTTGAAGAGAATCGGAGATCTGGACACGTGTGTCCTCCAAATTTGGTTATAATGCTACTCTCCTGACGTCTGTTTTGATGAAGTTCTATAACCGTACAAGTCTCAGGCTTGATCTCCAAGTTTTCATTTGGGAGTGGTCGTACGGGTACCGATCGTCAATTCTTCTATGTGAATGGTCGTCCCTGCAATCTCGGCAAGGTGGGTTGTATTCCTAACATCATTGCAACGCAATCGCCTGTCTAAAACATCTTTATCCCATGTAGGTCCAAAAGGCGTTTAACGAGGTTTATAGGACATTCAACTCGAACCAGAGCCCCTTCATCATCGCTGACTTTAAGCTGCCAACGGAAGTATGTGATATCAACGTCAGTCCCGACAAACGGACGATCTTTGTTCACAGCGAGGATAATCTGATTATAGCGCTTAAAGTATGCATCCTCTGTTTTTCTGGCGAATTGTCCTGTTCAACCTTAATGGATAATGACAGGAGGCACTGGAGTCAGCCTTTTCACCTGAGCGGTCTACTTTCTCAGTTGCTCAAGCCCAGATAAAACCGAAACGTCAGCAAGACCGAAAGATAGAACCCGACGCGATAAACGAACATATGGAAGTGGACACCGGCGTGGATCAACAAATGGAGGGCGAAAAGATATCCAACGATGTCTTCGGTCCTTCAGCGACTCGCGGCCACAGGGAAATACGGACCGCCTCGACTTCTTCTTGTAGAGCGTCATCGAAGGATGCTCAAGATCATTCGGAGTCGACATCCACCAACCCGTTGACTGACATTGAAACCGAAAGCGACCCCCCCAATCAGCACGTGGCATCAACATCAATCGGCCTCACAGATCTACCACCGTCCTCAGCGGATACAGATATGAGGTCTCAAGATCCCGAACCTATCACGCCATCCAAGCCAGTTAGCTCGCGAACGGGGCGGCCAGCTCCTGACAACCACGATTTGGCCGAATTCACTCAGGTTCTTTCGCCTATCGGTACGCGCAAATCATACATCGTCTCTCCAGAAAATCCTCAAGATATCCCACAATTAAAGAAGCCTATCCAAGCCGTTTTATCAACTTCGGGCGCTTCTTGGAATCTACGAAGGCAGTCGGATGATGGGGATGGATCGACCGGATCTCGTAAAAGGCTGAAGCTACAGCCGACAGCTCCCGCCTCGCTCCCGTTGAAGTCGGACTTCAAGACAAGGTTAAGCAGTTATGCTGCGGCAGGGAGCCAAGTCACGCATTCCGCCGATCTTGAGGAGGAAGACGACGACAACGACAACGACGAAGACAAGGATGAGGGGGAAGACAAAGACGCGGGCCCAGAAGAAGATGTCGACGAAGTCGATGAAGTCGAGGACGAATCAAATCAAGAGATACCCTTAAGACCTGTGGGCACTGCTCGACACGAAGAAAACGAAGATAAGGACAGGAAAAGTCAAGTCAATCAGAGGTATTCCTCATCATTGGCAATGGATCCGGTTCGCGACCTGGGCACGTCCACCACAGTCCGTCCACGCTCATATATCCGGACTAGCCCACCGAATCGCATCACTGCTTCGTCTTCCCCGTTAGATCCCGTTGTTGATCTGACAGTTAATGAACCAGACGAGGACATTCCGCCGGAAGAGTCAGATCCTCTCGGTGTGGACGCTGCTCTAAGTTCTTCCGGAAGCGGGACTCGGACTTTGTCCGACACCGGAGGAGACAACACGCTGCGCGTAGATCTCGCCCGTATATCCAGTGTATGGGAGGATCGTCATTCCACACCAACACAAGCACCCTCGCCGATCAGTGTTTCCGTCGGGGCGGCTGCGTCCAACGCAAACAATGATGGGAGTGCTGAGAGGGAACTCAGCCGCGTCATCAGCAAGGAGGACTTCAACGCCATGGAAATCATCGGGCAGTTCAACAAGGGTTTCATCGTCGCCCGGTTGCGAAAGAGGCATGGCGCGCCGAAAGCCGACCACCGCAGTGAACAGCAAGGGATCTTGGATGACCTTTTTCTCATCGATCAACATGCTGCTGATGAGAAGTACAACTTTGAGGATCTCCAAGTGACGACTAAGATTCAGTCTCAGCAGCTTTTCAAGTGATAATCATCTTCGCACTACTTCCCCCATTCATTTACTCATTTCTCGCTTCTCATTTCTCAGACCTCGGCCGCTGGAGCTCAATGCCGCGGACGAAATGATTGCTCGTGAGAGTGTTGATATCCTGCGTATCAACGGTTTCGAAATCATGATTAAGGGAGATGAAGACAATGATGAAGAGCGAGAACGAGTCTACTTGATGGCTCAACCCGTCAGCAAAAGTACCGTGTTCGACATGAAAGGCACGTCACCGACAAAACGCGTACCACCTTTTCCTACTAACGTTTACTCCTCACAGATCTCGAGGAACTGTTGCACCTGTTGCAGAGCGCGCCTTCAGGCCAGATGGTTCGTTGCTCAAAGGCCCGGGCGATGTTTGCAAGTCGTGCATGCCGCAAGAGTGTAATGATCGGAAATGCACTGTCAATGCGGCAGATGACAGCGGTGAGTTACCTTGATGCTCTTTATGTTGGGATGGAGTTGAATACCTTCGCCACCCTAGATCGTTCGGCATATGGCGACCATGGACCAGCCGTGGAACTGCCCACACGGCCGCCCGACAATGCGGCATCTTAGCCAGATCCGTGGAAGTAGCAAGGCAAGGGCCGTCAACTGGGCAAACTTCGCTCAGGCAGTTTAGCTATATCCCATGTCCTTTGGATGTATGGTTTTTTAATCTACTGTAAATATACATACTTGATGTATCCATTTTGCACACGCGCCTTTTTCGATAGCCCTGGACATTCTTATATCGTCAAGAGGCGGCAGCCGGATTCTCTGGGTTGGACATCAATCTAGAAGCGATATTGAATCAATTCAGAAACGTTCAAAAATTTTTGATGGAGAGAGGTAAGATAAGTCTTAATTCTGTCGGCTTGGTTGATTAGTGTAGTGGTTATCACATCGGATTCTGATCAAGTTTGAGTCATCTTCCGGTAACCTGGGTTCGACTCCCAGATTGACCTATCTTTTGCATCTCTTCGCGACGGCCTTCATTCACAGGTATATTGAGTCCCCGATTCTACGTAGTAGAGAGGGTTTTGTCAGACCGTCGTGTCAGCGGTCGAAACGCCCGTTAAATCCGTGTCCCGACTCGCGAAAAAAGCGTGGGCCTAGCAAATATAACGCCTCGTCTGTGGGAGCTTGGGGGCACTATAGGAGCTGTACGGTGAATCATTTGACCCGCTTTTGTGCCCAGTTGCAAAGGAAAGCGAATCAAATGGTCAGGAAGCACAAGCCGGTAGGTACAGACACAAAAGGCATCTGACTATCACGTCCCAAGGGCGAGTCGTAGGCGAGCCCAGAATTGTTAGAACAATGATGCCTAGCAAAATTCCCAATTTTATGTAGTAAGAAGGTTTTGTCGGACAGTAATAATCACGAGCATAACATCCGTTAAACATATTTTAGATAGAATCCCCCCGTTATCCACAAAAGTTGTTAACTCCCCTTATGGAGAATAACGAAAGACAGAAGGGGTCCGTTGAGGTGATACAGTCTTATTTCCAGTTACCATATCCCGTGAGGGCGAACTAATACCGCAAACCAAAGATTATATTACGCCTACTATCAAATCACGAGGGCGAGCAAGTCAGGATAGTAGAATCGGGGGCTGGCGCTTGCCGCCGCTACGATTCTACATTCGGCTATCCCGGTGCTTCGGAGTTATGCGAGATGCGAGCCGCAGGGGTATCGCTGTAGTGGTTGCCGCACCCCCAAATACACTTCTCCGACAGGCACCACCACATTGAGGACTTGCCAAGATTATGCAATTTTGCGCCACGCGCTTCGCTCGCCCCTTTGACCAACGGTTCTAAACTCAGTCGGGCTGTGCGATCCCGTGTACCGAAGTGAACCAGCCGCCGAGATAGATATCGATGCATCACATAGGGCGATATTACTTTATTCTTTTCTTTCGTATTCGAACTCTTCTTCTCTCTCTTTACTAACAAACCTCCGACTATAAAACTCATCAATACCCCACAATGCTCGATGAAGCGGGGATCTACATGGTCGGAACGATGTCCTCGATGATTATATGGAGTGCGTTATTTAAACCGAAGGAGCCGCCATGATGTCACTGATCAAAAGCCGTGTGGGCTTCTATGTCTGTCTATTCATCCAAACGATTATTGCCTGCCGCAGGAAGGGGATTTTGCGGTTTTCTTTCCCCATAGTCATTATCAGCTGGATCTTTATATGTAACCTCGCCCAAACCAGTGAGCCTCACTTTGCCGTTTACGTTGTCAAAGCCCGCACTGAATTCTTTTCCCAGTCTGCCAAGTATTCCTAGCTTACAGGGGTTTTGTATTGTATCCGGATGGGCCAGTGGCCTATTTCACTCTTTTCGACCTGAGACAGATCGACTTGGGATGGTTTGCCGCAACTGAGTGAGTTCTACCAAGCGAAATGAACCTTTCTTGGGGCTAACAATAGGGCATTTATTCTAAGCTTTTGGCAATGCTCTGCTGTAGGTCTTCCATTACGAACAACACAGTAGCATATTTGATTGACATAACCACCAGGCAATGGCATCTGATATCCTCTTGTTGTGGAGAGTGTTTATCATATAGTGAGCTTCTCCCCAATTCTTCGGCGAGCCTCCTCACACTTCTTCACATTTTATTTCAGGTCCCGAGATAAGCGGGTCTTATACCTCCCTTTGGTGCTCCTACTCGTTGGAGCCATTGGTCGCGTCTTGATCGTCTTGTTCGACGTCATTTTTTCTGCTCGCTTCAAGGATCCGGTCTTTTTAGCCCAGGACAACAAGTTGAGCGTGGCGGTCCTCTCGAACGTTTTTGCTGAGACGTGGTATTCCACGCGGCTTGTTTGCTACCGCCTCTGGTGGATGGAGAAACAAAAGCGAAAAGCCGCAGGGACCTTCCAAGAGGAGCTCAGCACTCGATCCAACCCAACCAATCGATACGGAAAAGTCATGCATGTCCTAGTTCAGAGTAGGATGCTCCATAGTCTAGCGCTATTGGCCTTCATTGCGTGTCTTTTGTTGGGAAATGTGAGTTTCTAAGAGTCGTTTATGATATATGTTGATCTTAATCTACCCTTTCCTCGTAGTGGGCTGGAGCGGATATAATCAACTGCATATACGTTAGGATCATTGGAATCGCTACCACCCTTATCATACTAGTGAGTGGCTCTGGGTTCCGCTTTAACCCAATTGTCTTCAACTGACCTTGCGTATCATGTCCACAGCAATTGAACAGTTCTCCCCCAAAGGCTGGTCCTATCAACAACCTCCAGTCCTCCATCAACTATACCATGCCAATCTTTGTGCACGCCGCTCCCGGCACCGCTATTTCAAAGGATCAAACCATTCGCGCGACCACGAGTTCCGCTGATACGGACGTGAACGATATCGATCACGTCTATTTGAATTCAACCATCTCTAAAACGCAAAGCAATGGGAAGTCTCCCTCGAATGAAGATATTGACCCCGTGTGAGAGATACCCCCTTCGTTTTGTTCTCTCTTTACCTCCCGATGTACTTTTGTGCTTTACGTGTTCTCTTTCATTCGCAGTGTCACTCCATCGATCTCGATGTCTTCTCTTACTGCTGTCTCGATGCCAAGCCCGCCACCACAGCCTACTAGAACTTGTCTCTCCGGGTAGAGACTCCCGTGTGTCGATACCTCAACAGGAAAGCTTGGCTGCATACTAGATACGCCAAAGACAAGAGTCTAATTCACTATTACGTATCAAGCTTACCCTATTTGTATTTGTGAAAGATTCATACTCCAGCTCGTACATGACCCTTTTTCTGTCTTCCTCCTTCCTTCCCTTGTTTGGGGGGCTGCGACATCCTTCAAGGTTAATATGCCGTATGACTAAAGATGATTATTAGGAGGGCGACCCAAGACTCGCTATAGGAGTAAATTGGACGTGACCAGAGCCAAGTCACCGCCCGAAACGATGATGGAGAGCCAGATGATCGGCATGAAGCCTAGATTGATTATCATGCGCATGTTGTCGAGGATATATCAGAGGGCGGCGTGGCCCAAAATGCTGGAGCCTCATAATTTGCATAGGAGGAGACCGCAGCAAGGCGGGTTGGAGCCAAGTAAATCAATCAGTAGCAGGTTCCGCGTGTGCCTGGAGTTCGATCTGTATAATACAATCACCGGATATTTGTTCAGTATCCATGATTAACGGAGACTACAATCAGGGCTTGTACCAGTACGTCGGGATCAATCATCGGATATACGACCCTGAATCCCTGTTTTAGCGCCGCCGGACCCTTTATTGGGATTGTTGTCGGCATTGCTCTGGACCAGCGACGCTGAGCACCCGTTTCGTTCGATATCAATGCAGAGCGATATGCAGGGTTAGCGGTCTAGGACATGGGCACCAATCCTAATCGAAGATAGTAACTAGGCTTATTTTTTACATTGGAAAGCCGGCTTGCAAGGTTCTCACCTTCGTATAAGCCTACAGCATCTACTTTCCCTTCGAGGTCGTTTGGCCATATGCTTCGACTGCTCGATATACCTACACCTTGCACCGCCCGCTAGGGTGGGCAACGCTTGAACACAGTCGGGCTCCGAGATGTGTACCTAAGCCAGCTGTTTCTTTGCGCCACTTCATTTCGTACTTCTTGGTCTTCTTCGTTCACCTCCCTCCCTACCAATAAAATTTTCGATTACTGAAACGAGGAACTCCGCAGCACTTCTACATTACTCGATGAGGTGGGATATACGTGATCACCATCATACAGCCGCTGATTTTGTGGAGTACGTTTTTACCTGCTACTTAAATCGTGAATAATCTATGTGAGGTACTGATTAGACGGCGTACAGGTTTCTGTGTCTATCTATTCATTCACACGATAATTGTGCGTCACAGGAGGAGATTATTATTTCCACTATTTTTGGGCGTCATCAACCGGATCTTCCTATGTAATCTCGGTTAAACCCCCATTGTTAACATGCTTGTCGGAACGGTCGGCTGCATCACGCTTATCCCCTTGGACGTTATTTTCGCGGCACATCCGAATTTTCTCACCCAGAACGGCACGCTAACCATGGTGGTGCTCTCTAATATTCCCGCTCATACATACCAAGGTCATTGGTATGGCAGCGACCTTTATCATACTGGCAAGTGGCTCCGGGTCTCGCTTTGAGACTGTCCCCGATTAATCATGCACGTCTCCATAACAGCTAAACAATGCCGTCCCAGAAGCTGACCCCAGTGATAACCCCTAGTCCTCAAATAACTACAACATGCCAATCTTTCTGAATGCTTCGACCATTTCTAAGTCTGAAGGCATTGCGACGTCCACTTCAGGTGAAGAAAGTCTCGTATGATGGCTGTCCCTGTCTCTCAAGTCGTCCTCTTTCGTTTTCATGTTCCGATGTTTATACTTTCAATTCTTTGCGTCGCCTTGACCCCTTCGGCCTTTATGTCTTATGTTCCCCCTCCTGATGTCGCAATATTACAACCGATAGCATGTTCAGATACGGGAATTAGCCCCCACAACATACGGCCCTGGCAGACGGAGGATAAATTGGTAGTGTAGCCTGGCTACCGTGCTCGGAAACAAGGGATAAAAAATTTGGCTAAATTATTTTAATCCTCGCTTAAGAAGGTCCAAGTACCTAGCGTAGGTCTTCGCACAAGGAATAACTCTTAAAGTTTCGACATCTCGTTCCTGTTGACGTATGCCACTCCTCCATCGAGGCAAATCTGTAAATCCAAATAGCGGTGCAGGGGCCGTCAAATAAGAGCTTGGGGCTAATGATTTTCGAGTCTAGTTACCTTGTTGGTGGTTAGGTTTTTTGTGATGAATGATATCTCAATGGTATTGTCCGGACGCTCTCCGACTTCCCACATGGATGTCTCAAGCGTATCTGATCAAGAATTTGAGTGCTAGAGTATTCATCAAGAAGTGCACGCCGCTTACCGCCAGGTTTTACAGGACTCGCAAATCGTACACCAAATGCCCTAAGTGCAGAGGGGTCACCACCCCCGATCACATTGAGCACCGCGCGAGCACCGAAGCCAAAGTTGCCAAGACCCTGAAGGATAACGCCACCAAAGCCCACCCGCTGACCGATGGTTGGATCTATATCGTTGGCTTTCAGCATAAAGTTTTATCTCTATGCTCGAAAGCCAATTTGCGACATACCAATGTGTAGAGGGTTGTAGTCTCCGCTCAGGCGATTCATAATCGCTTGATTCTCCGAGGTGGACTCGGTGAATATATAATCGGGTTTCCTTTCTTTTGGGATCGGTTGCCCTTGTGGGCAACGCGCGATTGATTTTGAGAACTTCGTCCCTGTGCCTTTGACGCCCCTGTAGAGTCCTGAAGTCTAAAGAATCGTACATGTACATCTTTGGGCAGATTATTAGATGAAAAAAGGATGCTTACGATCATTCGACAGTAAGGAGTACCGCGCGGGTCAATCAAGGTAAATTCACTGTCGAGGATGATTCCAGACTCTAATAAGTTGCGGTGAAGAGAACCATCACGGGGTGAGTTCATAACTCTCAATCGATATGGGTTTCCCCCCAGACGTACTAATCTCGTGGACGCCAACAACCCTCTTCTTCAGTTTCCAGCCACTGCCAGAGTCCACCGGCAACTGTCTGTAGATTTCGATGCTCTGTGAAGCATGAACAATCCCTTCAGGAGGCATTCGGGGGAGACCAGGTGGCTTGTCATCACGATTGGCAGATAGAATCTCGTTGAAGTCGACGACATCTTGAGAGGTGCCTTTGACGAACAGAATTACGGGGTATGTAGGAAACGCCGCGAATGATTTATCTGTGATCCAACAAGAAGTTCAGAGTGTAGTCCGGAGCATAGAATACTACTGATTAAGGGAGATTCAATCTAGACCTAGCTCATAAATGAAGGCGAAGTCGTCCTTTTTTGCGCCAATGCCGATGGCATACAAGATGAGATCCCTCCTATTCCAAGAGACGGGTTGATCTTGAAACTGATATCCAATGGCCTTGTTTAAATCCAGTTGGTCACCCATTTTAGATACGCAGCTGAATGTGATTGAGTGTGGGAGGGTGCATAAATAAATACCCAAATAGACAGGGTCTTTTCTTACAGCTTTCTCTACCGTCTTCTTTCCTATCATAATTTATCATCTTGTCCACCCATAGAGTGAGTGTGCTTTTAGTTTCATGTCAATGGTGCATCCTCACCCAAGAGTGTTATCACTTTAGGACAGGACAAAGCAGGGGTATCCCGCCCAAACTCCTTCGTGCTTTCTTTTGGGCAATTTTCTATTCACTCTTCCACATCACCGCTAAACCTCCTGGGATACTAGCTCAAAATCAACGTTATACACTCAATTTTAGGATTCATATACTGAACGCCGTGGTTTGACAGCACGTGACGGATCACATTTCGGCCTGCCTTTCTACCTCACATAGCGGTATTCGGCATCGCCATGATCACAGACCAAGATTTGCTCTTGAGAGAACTTTCACCCGATGCCGAAATCCTTCGTGAAGGTGTCCTCCTTCCATGTGGACGTACTGTACGGAACCGGATGTGTAAAGTGAGTATCGGCCCATATGCGTCGGGAAGTAACGAGAAAATCCCTCTCATGGAAAACGGCTCGCTTCAGGTAGCAATGTACGAATCCCTAGCAGATTTTGGCGGCGGTATGCCAAATGGAAAGCACTTCAAGCTTTATTCCAAGTGGGGCCATGGTGGTTGGGGAATGATTATTACAGGTAAGACAATTTCTGGACCATGCTTCAAGGATCTCAATCCACCTTGCCTCTGCTTTCAGGCAATATTCAAGTGGATCAGCGGCACCTGTCGCTCGGCAGAGACTTGATTGTGCCGAAGAAGCTCACGCCCGAAACCACCGCTCCGTATATACGACTCGCCCAATGTATACATCAACCTTCATCTCCATCTCGATCCTTGGAAGAGCCTCTTGCTATCATGCAGCTGAATCATGTGAGGAGTAGGTTTTCAAATTCGTTTACAGTCTTTGTTTCCACCCTCTTATATTTTCATCTGTGCTGTGGCTCCTTTTCAGACGGGCCGTCAATCACCCCAGATCGTCGGCGGGCGTGGTTTGATGGGGGCTGCGTCTGCTCCCAGCGCTGTACCCGTGAGGTCCAGGGATGGAACGGACGGGATAATATCCGAAATCATTTATCGTGTCCTTTTCCCGATGCCCATCGCATTGGAAGATGATGAGGTAGACGGCATCATCGAGTCCTTTGTTCATGGTGCAAAGGTCGCCCATCAAACCGGGTTCGACGGAGTCCAGATCCATTGTGCACATGGTTGTGAGTTAGTTCACTTGGTGTCTTCGATGAGTACTCAAGCGGGGAACCCATGTTAGACCTATTCGCGCAGTTTCTCTCACCAAAGGTGTTTCTGAACCTCTCTCTTTCACACTCCAATTCACTGATCATGCCTTTTCAGACGAACCTTCGACAAGGACGTTACGGATTTCCAAACGAACTGCATGTTGTCCATGAGATCATTCGAGGAATTCGATCTGTCGTACCTCCCTCATTCGTTATCGGCGTCAAAATAAATGCGGCAGATTACGTCAACGGGGGGCTTAGCGAAGACAAGGCTCTCGCTCACGTCAAAGGCATTGCGGATTGGGAGATGGCTGACTTTAGTCGGTCGAACACTTATTTATTCCCTTACGCCCCACTAATGAAAGATATTTCGCCTCTCTGATAGTCGAGATTAGTAGCGGAGACTATGAAAAATCCGAGTTTGGCGAGAGAGCAAACCCGCGACAGGCGTTCTTCTCGAGGTTTTCTCGTTTGGCAATGGAGGTACTATCTCCGCGCACGGAGAAGACACCGATGATTGTATTGACCGGATCGCTGGTGAGTTTCCGTCACCGACCGTCCACTTCGCTCAGGTTGCACCACAACCTAATTGGCCTTTACCTATAGCGCACTCAATCTCTGATGGCAGAGACCATCCGAGCGCAGCATGCCGACCTCGTCGGCATCGGGCGACCCTCAGTCGTATATCCCAACTTCCCAAGGATCATTCTCAGTTCTAAGGTGACGCCGCCGGTGGAATACGGCCAATCTACAGATCTATCCGACCCGAATCACATCTATTATGCCGAACCTCCTTCCCCTGCTTGGTTGAAGCTGGTAAATACTTCCTTGATAGGTGCAGGTATCGGAACGGCATGGCATTGTGCATTGATGAGCAGGATTGCGACGGGAAGGTGGGACGGATTGAAATCGAGGTCAGGTACGAGGGACGCTGCGATGTCAATCCAGGAAGTACAAGCCACATCGTTGAGCAGAAGCGAGATGCCTCGGATTGGAGGGATCCGCAGTTTATATGAGATGTGGTCCTAGTGTTCTACTGAGGATACGACGGATGAAATGGTGGTGGCGGCGATGCCGGTTTCTATTTTTGTGTCCGGGCCCGGGTAATATGATTGCCGAATGAAATAAGATTCTCATCATCTCCCATTACCACTCGAAACTCCCAATCTTCAGCTGACAAAAGAACATGACTGACCAAACCGTTAAATATGATCTGTCAAAGGCCGTTGGATACGAATACTCCGATACACCAGTGTCTTGGACACGAAGAGACCTATTACTCTATGCCGCTGGCATTGGCGCCAAGAAGGACGATTTTGCCTTTATTTACGAGCTAGGTTGGTCCATATACATGCTCTAATCTTACCGTGAACCGTCGGGGTGGCCTTCAACATGCTGTTCGTTTCATAGACAAGGCGTTCGCGGCGTTCCCCACCTACCCGGTCGTGCTATACTTCAAAGGTAAGATCCATCGAATGCGTGTTGATATCTATTATATCCGGACTCAAAATTTGCTACTCTTAAGGCACGTCACACGATGTCGTTGATTTTGTGAAGTTGTCCGCGGGTGGCAAGGATGTGCCCCCTGGGCTCCCCAAGTTCGACCCAAACCGTGTCGTCCACGGGCAACAGAGCCTCGAGACATATAAGCAGATCCCAGTAGACTCTGGAGAAGGCTGGAAGCTGAAGAGGAAGGTCATTGGTGTTCATGAGAATAAGTCCGGCATCATCATCGACAGTGAAGCGATACTCGTGGACCCACATGGCACGCCTTACTGCCGAATGACGGTCAGTGGCCACAAATTTGTTCAAATTGATGAATCATTCTTAACTAAAGCACCGTATTGATCCTCTATAGAGTTCTGGGTTTAATGTCGGCGCGAAAGCTATGGGAAAATTCTCCAAAGCCATCGGCCAGGGTCCCGTCGCCAAACCGATTCCAAAGGACAGGAAACCGGATTACGTTGTGACGGAGGCTACCTCTGAGGAGCAAGCGATCATATACCGTCTCAGTGGTGATTACAATGCGTTGCACATTGGTGAGTAGAGGTTTACATCCCGGATGATGAGTGTTTTGAGCTTACACTCGGATCAATCAATGATAGATCCTACCATTGGACAGAGGGCAGGATTTGGTGGTGTTATCCTCCATGGCCTTTCCACCTACGGCTTTGCCGCTCGCGCAGTGCTGAAGGCTGTCGGAGGTGGCGATCCATCTTCCCTCAAGACCATCGGCGTCCGATTCACGAGTCCCGTCAAGCCTGGAGGTCCGTTTCCTTCATTTTCCTCGCTGAGGGAGACAAAAACCCACTCATCTACATAACATCACTTAGAGGCACTGGAAACGTCAATGTGGGAAGTGGGGAATGACCCAGATGGTACAACCGAAATCGCGTTCGTCACCAAAAACGTTGCGACTGGGAAGGTAAGCCAGGACATAGATGCCCTGACCCTTTTTATACTCTGACTGAATCACCTCTTCAGGTATGCCTGGGTGGCGGAGTTGCCTTCGTTCAGAAGTTCAACAAGGCCAAACTTTGAGCCAATGTCGTACTTCTAATACGAGGTAGTGAAGTTTACACTCTATGTTCCGTTAAATTCTGCTGTAGTGATGTTGCATGCGAATGGACTGAAAACAATTCGCCTCCATGCCAATCCTGGAGTAACCTCGGTGCTCTCAATGTGCCGTCCCTGCCTGTTTTACTATCTACCTTCGCTCGATGTGTCGTGGAAGAAAAGGAAAGTGAGAGAGCTTTACTCAGTGCCGAGATGGAAAGTCTTAGAGTGTAAAGAACGTAAGACCTATTATTGACCTTGCCGCCGCATTTAAATGAGTTGGTAAGACAGACAGCCGACAAAAGATGTGAGACGAAAGTAATCGTTGACTGAGGGCACCACAATGTTAAGCGCAGCTAGTTACATAGAAGTAGTTGTGTTCAAGAGGTCATGAACTAGAATTGTTAGCATGGAGGTCAGGAGGAGGAAATAGGTTTGTACGATCTACTCCTGGTGAGGATAACTGCGAGGTGCGCTGCCAGTGCAGACTCCAGTTTCAGGAAGATGTCTTGCCCGTGTTTTACGATGTGTCCGTGGATTGGCTCACCGCTACTTCATTTCGAAAGATATGGGAAATTTGCATTCCTCAGTCCTTCTACTCGTTGTATTACTTACATTGTCAACCTAGTTCGAACAACATTGTGATTCCTGAAATAAGCAAATCTACCACATATGGATGGAGGCCGCCTAGCTCGTGCCGAGAGTCACACGCGGAGGCATGCGGGTATCTAGGTCCCCGACTCTACGTAGTAGAGAGGGTTTTTAGTGTCAGCGGTCAAAACGCCCGTTAAATCCGCGTACCGACTCGCGGAAAAAGCGTAGATCTAGCAAATATGAAGTCTCGTCTGTGGGAGCTTGAAGGGCACCGTAGGAGCTGTACGGTGAATTATTTGACCCGCTTTGTGCCCAGTTGCAAAGGAAATGGTCAGGAAGCGCAAGCCGGTAGGTACGAACACGAACGACGTCCGACCATCACATCCCAAGGGCGAGCCGTAGGCGAGCCCGGAATTGTTAGAACACTGATCCCTAGTAAAATTCCCAATTTTATGTAGTAAAAAGGTTTGTCGGACAGTAATAATCACAAGCATAACATCTGTTAAACATATTTTAGATAGAATCGCCTGTTATCCACAAAAGTTGTTAACTCCCCTTATGGAGAATAATGCAAGACAGAAGGGGTCCATCGAGGTGATACAGTCTTGTTTTCAGTTACCATATCCCGTGAGGGCGAACTAATACCGCAAACCAAAGATTATTTTACGCCTACTATCGGAGCACGAGGGCGAGCCGTAGGCGAGCCCGAGCAAGTCAGGATGGTAGAATCGGGGACTGGCGCTTGCCGCCGCTACGATATATAACTAAGCTTCAGTTCAAGGTCACGGACCCAATAACTTTGTATCCGATATATCCGTGTTGAAGTGCGCGGAGTGTGGCTTCGAAAGCCACACTATCTACTTTTGGCATCACCTTCCATACTGCAGCCCGTATCTTTTTACCTCGGTTCAGATTACGCCTCCCCGCTTTCGAGGCCCCTTAAATCAAGTGAATACGGAACCCTAGAACTTCCAAGGTCGATCAACAAAGCGGCTATTAGTGAAGTGCTCCAACCACTGATCAGGCCATCATTTGTCGATAACCAACCTGGTTACGAATGCAGGACCGCCTGCATGTCACTTATAGTTGCTTGAACACGAGGCCCTGTGCCACCCTTCTGCTCTTCAATTTCAATCAATCCAAAAAAAGGGTACCAAAAACGCCACGGTCCCGGTTCCGATCCTAAGGGCGACGGCGTCGAGTAAACCCCGGTGTGCACGGCATATATATGGTTATATTGATATAAAGTCCCGATATCAGTGGTGTCTTGCATCCCTGGAGCCTGAGGCCATCAGGTTACCTCTCCTGTAAAGCGAATATCTATACTTAATTTGCCGTAACACCATGACTGGCCTACGATGTGGGCCAGGGAGTACGAAATAGATCCGCTTGTAATTCTGAATGATATTACGTGTGAACAAACTCATAACGTAGCTGGCGTTTTGACTCCCATGCCTCTTGGTAAGCGTTTTAGGGGAAAGGCGACGTAATCTCGGATGCAATTGAGGGTTCTTCGTCGCCCACTTCCACTATCTAAATCCCAAACCACCGGTCTCTCTTATCCCTTGTGGATTCTTTTCTCGGTCCCTAGTCGTCCCATATTAGACTTGCGACTGGGCTGAAAGGACAACGCTCAACACACTCTCAGTTTATCGCCCTGCCAAAAATAGGCGCTTTAACTGCGCCTGACTGAATCGACCACTCACTTAAAGTTATGGCAAGCGTTTACGATTTCTCTTGCCTCACTTGCTTGCCTTCCCCTTTCCTCCAGTCCTCCGCGAGCATTCCCACTCCCTCTCCATCCGTCAGCAACGCCTGTGACAAGATCATCTCATAATACTCATTCCCATATTGAAAGGAATGACAAACCAAAGACAGCCTATGCGACATGCGAGCACCGGCGGTATATCGATTCCAACTCACTTCCACCTCTCGCGTCGTTAATTCGATCCGATTTTAAATGTCAAATATAGTTGCCGGGATGGTACCGTGGCAGTATGCACAGAGTATATCCAGAGGGGGTCTGAATGTGTGTAAGTCGCGTAACCGTTCAGCTTCTGAACGGGAAGGTTGTCATTCCGAAGCGGCGCGCGGTATAAATGATGACCATACAATCATTCGAATTCAATATGGACAGCGACAAGCCTAGTAGGATGTTACGGCGTGGAAGGAGGATAAAGGCCATAGAGTGAGAATTGTTAATGTTACCCCGTCAAGCGAGGGTTTAATGAATCCTTGTACTCAAAGGCCCATGTACGGTCTAGCGTCGAGCGTGGTATCTACATTTCCAAGCTCTTCCGATACCCTGCTCCCGCCCATCCCCTCGCTTGCTAGAGGCGAACCATCCTCACCGATTGGCGCGACGAGACTGCAACCGAAATTTTTTGCTTCTGAATTCTTCCGCTGGTTTCATCTGCAATGTAAGTCCTTTGATTGACCTGTCAGATCCCCAATGTCCCTTTGGATGTCCTAAAGCTCCATGAGCTCTGATCCAACTGATCGTATACCCCATTCCGTCATTTAACAGTTCCACTCTTCGACCCACAAGAGCTCCCATCCCGTTTCAACGCCATCTCGAGCTCCACTCCCCTCAATCGAGGGCTTCAGTTGATCAATCACACACTCATGGCCTGGGCGACCTCATTCGGTCTCGATGAGCATGGGTGTGGTGTGGTCAATGTGGACGTCGGCGAAGGCGCCATTGTCAAACGTCGCAGAGAGGCCTCGAACGCGTTGGTTAGGCAGTGTTTGAAAATGGTGGATTGTATGGGCGTGCTGAGGAAGATGTCATTTGACGGCGCGCGTGCAGTCCTGCTTCTGATGCCTTTGGCCAAGGGTATGGAGTTTCTCCTGGTCCAGTATACATCTCTTGGTATTTTCTGACCCGTTGATTTCGCTCCACAGATGTGATGTCTGACACAGATCGAGAGGTAAGTATGGCTTGTAATCATTCTATGCAGCGACCGTTCCTTGTTGCATCTGCTGATTGTTCTCGTCTGTAGACGATGCACCATACTGCACTCCAACAAACTTATCATCTCTCCGCACAGGACGGCAGATGCAGTGTAATCCCCACCCCCGAAGATGTAAATGCAGCGATTAAGCGAGCACGGTTATTCCGGTATGCATACGTCACCGAGGAGATCACGAGCAGTTTACAAGGCAAAGACGATAGCCTTCCTCTGATATTGTGAGTCCCACCCTCACCTTTTATTTCAAGCGATGTCCCTCTCCTTGAGCTAACCACGATGTTGTAACCGCTTACCATTAGCAATGAAGCCTGCGTCGCATCCTTTGAGACATCGCTATCCCCAGATACTTTCAATGCATCGCTCGCTGTCTCCCCGATCGCAGCTCGCTTGACCTACGAGCACACGATTGCGCCCACCCACGTCGCTGAGACCTGCCGGCTTATCTACGATCTCTTCGCGTCCTGTTCGGGCATCGGCCTCAGAGAAACTTTGGGAATACAGCTGCAGAAAGTATGGTCTGCACTGCAAGTCAGCTGGGAGGAGTTTGATAGATTAAGGGGAAGCGATATCAACAAAGGAGTTCAGGTGGATAGGGACGTGTTCGTGAGCTCGTGGCAGATCTTCATATTTGAGACTTGTAAGTTCACTCCTTCGTACGACAAAGACTCCATTCAAACCCTTGTCCCTTTGACAGATCACACCATTCAAGCCCGGCTTAAAAATCTACTCTCGTTTGTCAAACGTAAAGAAGCTTGCCCAATCTCAAACGGGTCTCTATCGAGCGAAGCCCGAGGTCAAATTACCATTGGTACGGTAGAAGCCTTGCTAAACGTTGCGCGAACCAAGTGCGCGAACCTCCTCCCCTGTGTGCTTGGTCTCATCTGCCGACGTGTACGAGACTGCACTCCTCTCTTCAGGTACAACGCGGGAATCTTGACGGACAAGGGTGTGTTCTGCGCTGGGACCTTTTTGGTTCAGGTATGGTTTCTTTTTCTTTTAATGATATCAAAATACCTCCTGGTGGCTGATAGTGTTACGATGCGTAGACCGGTATTATCAGCCGGATCTCAGAAGCCCAGGACGATTTTTTGATATGCGTCAAAGTGCTTCAGGGAATGTCCTGTAAATGGGCATACTCAGAGAGTGGTCGCCTTGCAGAAGAACTCGCTGCGTCGTGGGATGCTTCAATCCGAATTGATGAGTGGCCCAACACATCGGGAAATTCAACCAGCGTCACTAGCTCAGCCCTATCTAGGAAGGATGAGAGAGCTTCAAAGGTTCTGAATGCGTGTCTATTGTTGGCATCCCACAAAATCCCCGTTACTGTCCCGATCACCCCCAGTACAAACTCACTTCAATCAATAATCAGGAAGACACTCCCTGAGACGTCATCTCCGCTTCCATCGACGGATAAGCAAGGAAGCTCCTCTAACCATGTAGCCACTCCTGGCGACAGTACTATCTCATCTCATTCATCGTCCAACTCTTCCTCCACTCACTACGAGTATACTTCATGGGCGCGTTTTACATCTGCATCTGCGTCACCATCAATTACCGGTCCTTCCAAGTCTTCGACCCTCCTTCTGGAAGACACCCAAGATGCACATCATAACGAATTTCGTGGGGATACATCGCCGGCCAGCATCCTCCCGGATTATTCATCTCTCTATCATCATCCATCCATTCCGATCCCAACGACTAGCTCGCCGAATTCGTACTTTCCATCTCCTCTCCCAAACTGCTACTCCCACATGTCCACCTGCCACCAATACTCACTTACTTCGCAACAAGGTGCTCCATCATGGGAAACTGTTGACATATCCAGCCCAGAGCAGAAGGCAGCCTTGGCATATGGCGTGCGCCTGGACGAGGTGCATCTCAACCAATGTGTTCCCAATTTATACAAACACTCATCCTGGAGCGGTTCCACTGGTTGTGATCCAGTCGCCTTTCGTCCCCAATAGCCTCTTCCACGTCATCGTCGATAGGGTTGAGGGCGCTCTGACCCCTCTGTCTTATATAAAACCACCTACACCATCAACAACATGGATGTCGCGATTTGTTTGAAATAATCATCTCCCTACTCGTATATCTCGCCTTTGATAAGTATTTTCTTGATCACCGTCCAACACGCATACTACACTCATGTAAAGTATCTCCATGTTAGGTCTATTTCGCCCGAGGCCTTCACTCTTAGCGTGTCCCAGGCAACTAGTGAAGTCCCTCGGTGTTTCAGCCCTTTCACTCACTGTATTTTTCATATTTTCAATTTTATTATCTGAATGATATTATTTAAAATCCCTCTTTGTCAAATAAGCAAACCTGCAGCGTGTGTATGGACGGAGCCTGACTAGCTCGTGCCGAGGGCCACACACGGAGGCATGCGACAATTCAATTCCAAGGCCAATGGCTTCGAGTCCGATATATCCGTGCCGAGGTGCCCCTTTTCGGTGTGGCTTCGGGGGCCGCGCACACACGTTTTCTACTTTTGGCATAACCCTGCAGACCATATCCGTTACCTCGGTTCAGATCACGTCTCCTCCGCTCTTGAGTGGATTCCGAACCCTAGGCTGCAGGGATGAGGCGACGTAGCCACCGATCTAGCCACCGATCGGGCCATCATTTGTCGAATGCTACACCGACCTTGCATGTCACTGCTTACTTATAGTTGCTCGAACACGAGGCCCTGCTTGCCGCACTTCTGCTCTTCAATTTCTAATCAATCCGAAAAAGGGTATTCATGTGGCTTAATACACCACAGTCCTGGATCCGATCGTAGGGGCACCTGGAGGTCGACGGCGTCGAGTAAACCCCACGTGGATGACATTTATCGTTATATTGATATAAAATCCCAACATCAGTGGCATCTTACATCACTGGAGCCTGAGGTTGCCAGGTTGTCTTTGCTTTTAAAGAGAATATCTGTACTTGGTTTGCAGTGACGCCGTGGCTGGCCTACGATTTGGGTCAGGGGTTGAGAGCTGGGATACATCAGGTTCGCTTGTAGTTCCGAAGAAGCTCGAAACATAGCTGACTTGGTTTTGACTCGCATGCCACTTGGCAACCGTTTAACAGGGAGAGAAAAGGCCGCGTAACCCCAGATCCAACTGAATCCGAAGCTTCTTCGTCGCTCACTTTCGCTATTTAAATCCCAAGCCGCTGGACTCTCCTACCCCTTGTGGATTCTTCCCTCGGTTTCTCGTTGTCCAATATTAGACCGATGACTGGCTGAAAGGACAAGGCTCAGCACTCACAGGCAGCCTCACAACTTCTCACATCATCGCCCTATCAAGAATAGGCGCGTTAATTGCGCCTGACCGGATGAGCCACTTGAATCTTCATATAGCTATGGCAAGCGTTTACGATTTATCTTGCCCACCCGCTAGCCCCACCTTCCACCCTCTCACCTCCAGTCCCCCGCGAGCATTCCTACTCCTTTCCCATTCACCAAGCATCCTAACCTCAAGGCATGCCTGTGGCAAGATTATCTCATGATATTTACTCCCTTATTGAATGGGATAGCAAACCATTCACAACCCGCGCAACATGCGAGCATTGACAGTATGTCGATTTTAACTCACTTCCACCTCTCGCGTCGCTAATTCGATCCGCTTGAAAGTGTCAAATGTAGTCGCCGGGATGGCGCCGTGGCAGTATGCACAGAGTGTAACCAGATGGGCTTTGAAAGTGTGTAAGTCACATAACCATTCAGCTTTTGAATGGGAGAGTTGTCATTTCGCAACGTCGCATAGTATAAATGATTACTCATACAATCATTCATATCTGAATCTGAACAGTAACAAGGTTGGCAGGATTTTACGGCGCGGAAGGAGGCTAAAGGCCCTCGAGTGAGAATCGTAAATAGCACCTCGTCAAGCGAGGGTTTAGTTAATCTTTGTACCCAAAGGTCCATGTACGGCCTAGCGTCACGCATGGCATCTACATCGCGAAGCTCTTCGGATGCCCCCCTTCCGTTCGTCCCGTCGCTTGCTGAAGGCGAACCATCCTCACCGTTTGGCGCGACGAGATTGCAACCGAGATTCTTTGCATCTGAATTATTCTGCTGGTTCCATCTGCAATGTGAGTCTCTGCATTGACCTCTCGCTCCCTGGTCGCTTCGGATGTCATGAGCTATGACCCAACTGAGCGCATACCCCATTCCGTCATTTAACAGTTCCACTCTTCGACCTGCAAGAGCTCCCTTCCCATTTCAACGCCATCCAGAGCTCCACTCCCCTCGAACGTGGGCTTTATTTGATCAATCACACACTCCTGGCCTGGGCGACCTCATTCGGTCTCAATGAGAATGGGTGTGGCATGATCAATGTGGATGTCGACGAAGGCGCAATCATCAAAGATCGCAGAGAGACCTCGAACATGCTGGTTGGGCAGTGTTTGAAGATGGTGGAGCGCATGGGCATGTTGAGGAAGATGTCGTTTGATAGCACGCGTGCAGTCCTACTTCTGATGCCTCTGACCAAAGGTATGATATTCCCTCCTCGCCCAGTATACATCTTGTTGATTCACTCAACAGACGTGATGTTTGAAGCGGATCGGGAGGTGAGTCTGGCTTGCAATCTTACTATGCAGCGACCGTTCTTTCTCGCGTCTGCTGATTATCCTCGTGCATAGCCGATGCATTATGCAGCACTTCAACAGGCTTATCATCTCTCTAAACTGGGTGTCAGCTGTGGTGTGAACCCCATTCCTGAAGATGTAAATGCAGCGATTAAGCGAGCGCCGCTATTCTGGTATGCACACGTTACTGAGGGGACCACAAGCGGTTTACAAGACAAATACGATAGCCTTCCTCTGACATTGTAAGTCCCACCCCATTTCCTATTTCAAAGATATCTCTTCCTTTGAGCTAACTGCGACGTTATAATCGCCCGCCTCCAGCAACAAAACTCACGTCACATCTTTCGAGACATCGTTATTCACAAATACTTTCAATGCACTGCTCGTCGCTTGCTCGATCACAGCTAGCTTGAGCTATGAGCACATGATTGCGCCCACTCATGTCGCTGAGACCTGTCGGCGTATCCACGACCTCTTCGCGTCCTATTCGGGTATAGAAACTTTGGAAACACAGCTGCAGAAAGTGTGGTCTGGACTGCGGGTTAGCTGGGAGGAGTTCGATAGGTTAAGGGGGAGTGATGCCAGTGAAGAAAGCCAGGCTGCAAGTGTGGATAGGGATGTGTTCGTGAGCTTGTGGCAGATCTTCATATTTGAGGCTTGTGAGTTCCACACGACAAAGACTATCCAAATTCCCATGTCACCCATTTCCCTACCAGATCACACCATTCAAGCCCGACTTGAAACCATACTCTCATTGATCAACGCGAAGAAGCCTTCCCGACCTCGAACGGCTGTTCATCGAAAGAAACCTGGAATCAAGTTGCCCCTGGTATGGAAGCCTTGCTAAGCCTTGCGCGAACCAAGTGCACCAGCCTCCTCCCCACGTGCTTGATTTCATCCGTCAACACATACGAGACTGTACTCCTCTCCTGAAATACAACGCGGGAATCTTGACAAACAAGGGCATCTTCTCCGTGGGGACCTTTTTAGCTCAGCTATGCACTTCCGGACCGGAAGCCCAGGACGATTTTTTGTTATGCGTCAAGGCGCTACGACTGCGAGTTGGACCGAGCTGCCTCGCGATGCACATCGAGTTGCGGAAGTAACGGCGGCATAATGCACCACCGGGGATGTTTGGATCTTTTAGTTGTTTTGCGGGGTCAATGTGTGCCCTTGTGAGGGTTTTGTGGCAGCGCATTGTCCCAAATGGGAAGGGACCCCCCAAAATGGAGGAAAGACGGCACGGCCGAGCTCTAAATCTTTGTATTAGTAGCTCACAATGTCTACTCACCCATCCCTGTCAACCCAAACAGCTCAATGCCACTAGTTGGCAAGTACGAAAATGAACACTAGCTGGGAGGTGTGGGAACGATGCACCAGCGATGCATCGCGGTGCACGCATCGCAACTCGCGGCAACACTAGGTAGAGAGCAAAGAAGGAAAAGAAGGCTAGAAGCAAGCAAGAACGCCTTTGTGAGCACGTACTTGTGGCAGAGTGCTTGCCACCGTCCAGTCATCCCACCATTCACTCCCTGAAGAGCACCGTCCCTCGAATTGACTTTCCACCGCATGTCAAAGAAGCTGGTTATCCCTAGATCACGAGCTAACGCCACATAGGAATCAATGCAAATGCAATTCTTTATCAACCCTCCGCACATTCCCCCACAGTAAACGAAGTGACTTCCCTAGCCATTGAAGGCATTGATGTTTCTAATCCCGCTGGAGGTATTGATTGAAAAACGCACTCCCACCTCGACATGCATGTTTCCAACCGGCGTGGACCCATCTAGAGTACGACTAGAAGTACTCTTTATTCAGTGGACTTTGTCTTGGCCTAAATCCGCCGAGGACTTCGTACATCGCGATCTAGAACTGATGGAGCGGATCTTTATTGTAACGAGTCGAGAAACACTTTACACGTCCGAGAGAACACACACTTGTAAGGAAGGGCGCCACCCCATAGACCGCGGTATGTAAGTACTGATACTTGAACGTTAACGTTTTGTCACTCGACTCTCCTTCAAAGCTCTTTGCAATTGGGATCATCGGAGTGTGTAGGCTTTGCCTGCTGCTTCTACGGCGGCTCATGTAGCATCTTCACGCTGCGCTGGTGATACCGTTCGGATAGTTATTTATACTGGGCTAGTCAAAAAGTACATCCAAGACGGACTTTTGGTGGACGACTCAATCTATCACTGTTATAGAGGTGGCTTCAGTGCTAAACAATCAGAAGAACTCGGCTCATAGGCTGCTCACCTGCTGCTGAATGTAAGTGAGGATGTTATGGATGGCGCCGCTGTCCGTCAAGATATCTAAGGGATTATGTTCTCTCATGGCCACGGGGCCACCACCCCGGGACTGAAACTTCAACTCCCACAAGTCACTCCCCTTGAACACGACGAACACAACTTTTGAACCAATCCCAGCCATCCCAAACCTAGCGCCGGTTTCGCTCATATATTTACCAGCTTGAGCGATCGCCTTGTCGAACGTCGCATCCTTGCCTCCCTTGATTTTGCCTTCGTAACAGAGCATTGGGCGGCCGTCTTGGATCCGATGGACGAAGAGGTCGGCTTTATTATCCTTGGCTGTGTACTTTTCGGGTTCGATGACGTGGGCAGGGAATGGGAAGTACATGGCGAGGATGTTGCCCCATACGCCATTGACAAAGCTCTCATCTTTCATGAGAGGCGGGATGTTGGAGAAGTTGGTCAAGGTAGTGTACGGGGCGGGGACAGTTGCAGTCGACATGTTCCTACTATGCGGAGTTTCTGGTCAATCAATCAACCGAACAAAGAATTGAAAAGAGAATGACTAACGATATTGGGCAGGTGAATAAGAGAGAGGAGTGGTTTGTAGGTCTGGAGCCGGCAATGATAGTCACAAGTCGTCAAATCGAGGCGCTGTTTATAATCCAACAGTAAGCGAAATTCAGGGTGGATATGTGCTTGGCGCCGAGACAAGTATACCCAGGCGTAGGCGTCAATTATGGATGCCCGAATAACAAAATTGCCTGATAGGCCACGGCATAAGTAGATGGCCGCCGAGGACCCTACTGCCAAGCAGGTACGCTCTCAGCATTAGCCGCCCATTATTCCTTGTCCGTATTATGAACGTAACCCAAGGATCTCACCGAGCAACAATTTTCCTGCGCAAGTGGCTTATATCATTCAACACTCCTGATGCTAGGCCTACTATGTGACGTTCATTACAGTCGAATGGCCTGATTTCTCGTGGACCTGAAAGCAACCGATTCGGGTAAAGGTTCAACGTTTTTCAACTGCATGGAAAGTAGACCATTCTCTATTCGTTGAGATACGAGTTGTAGCATTGTTTTTAATGAGAGGCTTATTGAGTCTGGTTGCCATAGATGTCGTGGGTAGGGATCAACGGCACTGTTAGTCTCATTGGTACGCAACTCGTGACGCCCAGGGGCTGGACCTTCAACCTCCACAGATCCTTCCCTTTGGACACGAGGAGCACAACTTTTGGGCCGATCCTTATCATCCCAAACTTTAAATCTGTGTTCAGAATCCCCGAGTACTCCGGTCGCGAGATGCTGTGAATAGTATGGGTGGCACATCTGTATGTACAACTAAGTTGAATGGGCGTGTCATAAGGTCATGTGGTATTTTACCGACTGATCATTGCAAAGACGAAAGGTAGTATGCTCCATCGTGAAACCATACAAGAAATTGTGTAAAGGTGTTAATACATAGCAACATGAGTAATTAACATCGACATTCGCCAGACATCAAAGGCCCTTCTCCATCCTCTCATAAATTATCACCTACGTAACTTGAAAATGAGAAAAATCGTAATACCAAGGTAAAAAACCGACGCGAACGTGAAGAATGAGAGGGCTATTCGCATCAATACACTGGTCCCATTCAAAACGGCTGCATAGAACGCGATAATAACCAGAACTAGATCCGTAAGAAGGAGGAGCGTATGTGTCCAGAGGAGGAAGAGGATCACCGCGATCTCGACCTCCCGTGAGCTATCACCGTGGAACTTGGGCTGTAGGCCCGAGGTTTTGGGGAGGGGGGGGGGGGGGCAGCATGAGTTGCTATCTGGTATTCACGCCTAAAAATATGTATCTTGACTTACACGAAGATTCACTGTCCTTAGGTCCATGAAGACGTAGGAGATAATGCATCCGATGAAAATCGCTAGCATCGCTACGCCGATCGTACCCCCGAAGGTGTAGAAGGAAACTCGATTTGCCCAGTCAGCTATGTCCTTGTCCGGCGATACCGTCGATATGAACACTGCCGCTCCGCTACAAGAGAATGTAATCAGCCGGTATTCAATTCTTGAAGTTTAGCATTGGGCCGTACGTGATGAACAGGGAGGCAATAACGTTTATGTTGTTGACTCGGTCCATAACAGCTTTTCGGAAGTCATTCCATTCCCCCTCGTTCTTTCCGGATAGTAGTTCGTGGAACCTATCAGGCGAGGCTACACCTATGCTACCGAATAGAAATATCGATTTCAAAGCTTTCATGATTGGAGAGGATCCAAGCGCAAGCCCCTGACGATGAGACGGTGTATAATGTGACACATTATGGAAGCGAGACACTAACTGGAGCTCTGTGGGTATGGTTCTGCATGCGAGTACAGGAGTGAAGGTTGGTTGCGGTCGTACTGGTCTGATGCCGGGTCCTGCGGGACCTTTCCAGACGATGCAGCACCGACGGGCATAGGACGACTCATGGATGTGACTTGTTAGGGGATGTTATTGATACGTGTGTAGAAGGTGAAGTACAAGTCGTTCAAATACATAGCTAGATTTATATAGCCTAGAGATGATAAGGTCCGAATAAGACCCCATACATGGGAGTCAAGAGGGTTGGAGGCTTTTTGCTTGGTTTGGACATACAAGCCACAGCTAATTAGGTTCTTGGATGACAGGCGAACACGTTTACGAGCATCGGCATGCCGGTGGCTTATGAAGTTTATCCCCGTCCTTCAAGGTTCCTCGGATGTTGATTGAATGAATTGGTATCCCTGCATATATTAATTATGTAACAGGCCTATTCCTGGAGGCACCTGGACTTTTATTGAACTTCAAGTTGAGGTGAAATTCTGTATACATCCCTCGGAGGCTAGCATGTATGGCGCATGTCCTCTGTGATTGGTATCTCGATTGCATGTCCTCGGCGCGCCATCACCAACTGGCTGGATCGTGAACCGTGATAGATGATGATAAATCCTATTTGGTCTTTAATTGGTGCGTATATAAACAGATATAGCAAGACGCTACTTAGGACGCCGTGTGTCAATCGACCCTGGTCACGGGCCGACACCGCTTGCAAAACGCAATTCTTATTGACTTGCCGTCACTGACCATACAACGCATTGGTGCTTCTAATCCCAATTGGAATATTGCTTTAAAAACATGCTGCCCACATTGACGTGCTTTCCGATCGAGGGCGTGCTAATGTTCAGCCGGCCTGACCCCATTAGAGTACAACTCGAAAGTGCTTTTATTTGGTACGTTGAACTCCGTCAGAGACCTCGTATACTGCGATTTCAACCGATCAAGCTGATTTCGGTTGGAACGAGTTGAGAGTCACTTTACGCGACTGAATTCCTACTTGCAAGCTCATGAGGGTACCCCTCGGCTGGAACTTCAGCTCCCAAGTCACTCCCTTTCAACATAACGAACACGACCTTTGAACCAATCCCGACCATCTCAAACCTAGCGCCTATTTTGCTCATATACTTACCGGCCTCCCAGCGGCCGCCTCAGCGACTAACGCATTCTTACTGCCTCCCCTGGTTTTGCCTTTGCAGCAGAGCATTAGGCAAGCATCTTCGACCCTATGATCTCCTTGGTTGTGTACTTTTTGGGTTCGATGACGCGAGGAGGAAGTGGGAAGCACATGTCGAGGATACCATACTTGACGAAGCTCCCCTGGAGCTGACACAAGTTGTCGAATCGATATGCTATTTATAATTCAATGGCAAGTGAATTCGGGGTGGATATATGCTTGGCGCCCAGACGGGAATACTTAGGCGTCAATTATCGATGCCCGAATAACAAAATTGCCTGATAAGCCACGGTGGGACGGTGTCCCAAGCGCCGGGTTCGGACTTAGCTAGATTACGGACATAGTGCAATCCATATTCAATCCACCCCTTCGCTCGATCTCAGAGGCTCCCGAGTGCGACGTGTCCAACGGCATAAATAGATGGCCGCAGAAATCCCTACCGCCAAGCAGGTACGACGCGATCCACGCTCTCAGCATAAGCCGCACATTTGTTACTCAGATGTTGTCCGCCAAGCCCAAAAGGTAACTCGGGAATTCACCAAACAGATGTTTCCTGGCGCAAGTTGCTCGTGTCATTCAATACCCCCGGTGCAATTCGGATGTTCATTTCTGTTCTAAGTTTAGACGCCTTGAATCTTTTACGTATAACCATACCTTCAGTCTCTCCGTCTCTCTGCCGTCCTTACAATCTGCTCTTCTGATAATCAAGGGAGAACGTACTTTGTGGATTGCATCTGTTGGATATTTGTTCCCGCGCCACGAACTCCCATGGTCCCGATTGAGATATATGCTTTAATAATTAATATATATATATATATTTGGTTTTGTGGGCTGAAAAGTGCATAAACTAAAACCTAGAACACTTCTCCTAATCTTTGCCTCTCTCAAAATCGTCACAGTGGCGACTCGTACAGCGCAGTCGACTTTTTGTGAGCCAACCGAAGAAAGGCCTATCAGGATCAAGTGGCCTGGTTATACGTGGAGCCGAAAGCAATCGATTTTGGTAGGGATCAACGGCGTTGCTAGTCTCATCAGTACGCAACGCGACGCCCCAGGGCTGGACCTGTATTGAACTTCTACGGGTCCTTCCCTTTGAACACGACGGAAACAACCTTTATGACAATCCTTGCCATCCCAAATTTGCATTTGTGTTCAGAATCGCTAATTACTCTGAATGCAAGAGCCTTAATAGCATGAGTGGCACATTCGCATGTACAAGTAGGCTGAGTGAGCGTATCATAAGGTCATGTGGTATCGTATCAACTGATCATTACAAAGAAGTAGCTACATTGTGAAACCACACAGAAATTGAGTAAAGCTATGAATGCACTGCAACATGGATAATCGACTTAGGTATTGACATTCGCCAGACCTCGAAGGCCCACTGTCCATCCTCTCATTGATCACCACTGCGCATCATGAAAGCGAAAGCCAGCCCAACAAGAATGTAAAAGCCCGAAGATAACATGAGGAACCCGAGAACTACTCGCATCAGTACACTGGTCCCATTCAAAACGGCTGCACACATCCCGACGAGAGCCAGAGCTAGAGCCATAAGGATAAGAATCGTGTGTGCACAGAGAAGGAAGAGGATCAATATGATTTTGGTGGACCAGAAACGCCCTCTCTTAAGGCCAAACCGTGAGCCGGGGGTTAGAGAGGACCACAATATGAGTTATTGTCTTGGCATTCGTGGTCTAAAATGTATATCTTGACTTACATGAAGATCCACCGCCCTGAGATCGAACAAAATGTAGGTGATAATGCATCCGACCAAAACCGTTAGTATCGCCACGGCGAAGGTAGCCGCGCAAACGCAGACGCAGACGTCACTTCCCCAGTCAATTAGCCTCGCATACGGCGCCACCGTTGACATGAACACTGCTGTTGCGCTACCAGGGAATGTAATCAGCCAGCATTCACTTGTTGAGGTGTAGCGTTGAGGCGTACGTGATGAACAGTGAGGCAATGATGTTTAGGTTGCTGACCCGGTTCACAATGGCATCGCGAAAGGCGTTCCATTCCTTAGTCTTTTCCTTTTCCTTTTCCGGATCCTCCTCATTCGCTAATAGGTAGTCCAACCTTTGAAACGAGGCCACTCCGCTAAGGCATAGTAATACTGAGAGAAAAGGCGCTAGCACTGAAGAGCATCAAAGCGCAAGCTCCTGGTGATGAGAGTGTGTATATGGTGACACATTATCGAAGGAAGACACCAACCGGGAGAGCGACGTTGGAGCAATACGAGGGAGTGGTCCCCGCTCAACGTGTGTGCTCTTGAAGGCGATTCCGGGGTTGAAGATTGGTTGGGGTCATTCCGGTTTCGTATCGGCATCTTGAGGACCTTTTCAGACGATCCGGCATCGAAAGACATAGGACGAGTCGAGGAAATGATTTATTAAGTGTTGTTTATAGGCAAGCAGGGCGTGAAGAATAAGTCGTTCAGACGCGTATAGTTCGATTAATATAGGTCCGAGAGTATGAGGTCCGAATAAAACCTCGTGCACCGGAGTCAAGAGGGGCGGAGGCTTGCATTTGATTTGGCGGTACAAACCACAGCTATTCAGGTTTGAAGATCAGGTGGGCATGTTAAAGAGGACCAGCATGCCCTTGGCCTCCAAGGCTCCTCGGACCTTGATTGGACGGATCGTTATCTCTGCAGGTGTCAATAATGCCTGTTTTTAGGAGCGCCTCGATTTATAGTGAACCTCAAAGGTAAAATTCAATTTGTGTCCATCAGAGGCTAGCACGTAGGCGCATGGTCTTCTGTCGCTGCCCCTCGATTAGGGACGGCAGTACCGAGTGGCTGGGACGTGAACCATAGCAGGTAGATGGCAAATGTACAAATATAGCAACACGGTACTTAGGACGCCGCTAGCACGTTGCAGGTAAAGCGTTTATGTAGGAGGCCAACAGGCTTCCCTAGCACGCGGCTAATCTTAAATGCCACCTCGTCAAACCAGCAGTTCTCACTCTTTTCGGAGAGTGAAGGGGTAAACGATCGTATATATAAGGAGCAGGCCGCTTCCTTGGTGTGCACGTGCTTTTGGCGTGTTGCCTTGGTAGTTGGCCCTGGATCATGGACCGGTGCCACAACACGTAATTCTTTATCGACCCTGCACACATTTCTTAATAGGAACGTCTCTGACCATCAAAGGCCTTGATGTTCCTAATCCCCGCTTGAAATATCGATTGAAAAACGTCCTGCCCACCTTGACGTGCGTGTTTGCAATGATGGAGCCCATTTGGAGTATGACTAGAAGCGCATTTTATTCGGTAGGCTCTCGCATGGCCTTACAACGAGACGCCTGCCACTCCCTTTCAGCCGATGATTGGCGCTCCGACTCTTATTCGGGATCTGTGTCGATGACCCGCTGCTGACACAGTATGCACGGGCTTTACTTTGTCTATAAGGATTTGCGCCATACCCTAGTGTCTAAGAATCGGGATGATTGGAGTCGATTCCAGGCCAATTTCGGGCAGGGCACTGTCTCGAATCCAGTTCGACTGCGGTGTCGTCGGAGTTCATTCTTTAAATATTCTCCAACGTATAAAAGCAACCGCCGCATCATGTATTTCTACACATCCCTCTTTCCCATCTCTTACCGCATCTCTCTCTGCTACTCATGCCTACTTCATATACGACCCGACTGAGAAAGACAATGGTGCTGTGCTTCGACGGCACTAGCAACTACTTTGATGATGAGAAAACGAACATCGTGCGGCTGTTTTCAACGCTTAATAAGACACGGACGGACAAGCAGATATGCTATTATCAACCTGGCATAGGTCAGGCGCTTAATGGTTGACACGACTAGGGGATATATGCTCATGGAGTGTTTTGCTGTTTCAGGCACCACCTATGAGGCAGAAATTCACAAAGCTCATGGATGCAGGTTTTGCTTGATGAGCATTCATTATTCGTTGGTGTGATGAGCACTCAAATACTGATGTTTAAAATACCTAGGTGCCTTGATGCACATGTACGTATGCATTTCTGGTTCTATTCCGATTTTCCAACCGCGCTTCTTTCACTGTGGCTAGTTGAGCTCCCTATGAACGGTGGTTTCGAGTACAGTAATGAGAAGCACCGCGAAGAGCACACGCCTCGAAATCAGCCCCTCCTTAGATATATCCTTACCGGCACCTTCCCCGTAGATTATGGGCGGCTATCGATTCCTGATGGAGAACGCGCCGGATAGAGACGCGGATGCTCCAATGTACGATCATCTGAAAGGTTTCACGGCGTGGTGAATCATCGAGTATCTGTGGCTCCCACAAGCGTGGCAAGATCGTCACAGAGTCTGGCATAAGACGTGGACGTAAATCTATCATCTTCGATCGCTATCATAACGATTTATGAATAATGACTAACTTTTTTTAAATTTTGCAGTCGGAACAAGGGTCACCCTCGAATGATCCATGACACGAAGCCCTCTTCCACAAGAGCGGTCAGCGCCGGGAGGCCACTGGCTACAGACCCCGAGCGAAGCTGCTGACTGGAGCCAGGGTGGAATATGTGGAGCAGTGATTGATCTTACGACCTTTCATTTTTTTGTGCGGAAACGTTTATGCTTTAGCTTTGGTGATATGCCTTTTGACATTTCTGTCAGGTTCCATGATTTCCGCACAATTTTGTTCGGCTGTTTACGGCACCCATACATGTAATATGAGACGTTCATGCCATCAGAGCAAAGCAAATATTCGGCTACCCACGACCTCTTACAACGGAATTGAGGAACACATCACGGGTGTACAAGTAGGATGACTTCACATCACGCTTGACAACCAACAGATGATTAGATGGTACCAAACAGTGTAAAATCTCAGGCTGCATCCTTAAACAGGATGAATCTATTTAGAAATCCCTGAAAATTCAAGGTAGTGTTCCCAATCCCACCTCCACGATCCATTGGGTATTCATGGGAAGAGTTTGACCCGGCCGCATACGGTTTTATCCCCGGACCTCCTGGACACTTATATGGGCTTACATCACAATTTGGGTGCTGTATTGTGACCGCTTATAAGTAGTTTACATGATTTTGAACTGTATGTGAGAACCTTACATAGAGGGGGTCTGATAATGCAGGTTGTATTAGTGTTAATAAAAAACAAGGGAAAGTATTTGAATGTTGTCTTCTTGGTTCAGTGGGCTTATACAGGGTTTCACTGCCACTTGAGTTTCACCACAAATTGAGTTTCCCTCATGTGTGAAAGAACCCCTGAACTGATAAGCATCAAACTCTGCACATACACTCAAGAGCATAGGAAAATTAGCCATACCAAATCTGAAAATAATCAGACTTCTATTTAATGAGTTAGAAGGATGCTCATATTGGAATCCACCCCACCATGCAAAGACTGGAATATAGTGTGCTATAACATCACCAAGGATGTAAAATCAACACCAAAATGAAGGAGTACATAATAACAGCACGGGATATTATTCTCATATTAAATGGATGTGTTACTGGCAAGATATGATGTATGAAAGAGACAAGGTTGGCAGCATTGAGCCTCATTACCTCCTAATTTCATTGAACCGCATTTCCCCCTCCAATCCTTCCTCAGCTTTCAGCATTCTCCAGGTGATGGTTGGACATCATGCCTTGGCCCAGAATGGTCCCAAGGTCCAAAAGTCTCAGAAGTTTGAGGAGAGAATGGTGGCTGCAATGGAGTGGCATTAACTTGAGGGTTTGAAAATAGACCAGATGTCCCATCTCACATTGTCCACTCTTGCATCAATGTACAGGGTGCCAGAGTCATCTCTTGGACACCATATACAAGGTCAACACTCAGTTGGTGTCTGGGGAAGGAGCCAACAGTGGTTGTCAGAGTTGGAGGAGACAGTGGTTGTTGATCACATCAAGACTCAAGGACATCATGCAATACCTGTTACACCACAAGGTGTCTGGGAACTGGAAAATGCAGTACTTGCCAAGCACCATGGACCACAGTTTGCAGTAGGAATCAATTGGGAGTATACCAAGGCATGAAGCTAGACAAGGCCTGTCACAATGGGCTGAACCAGACCAGTCTTTAGAGTTTTGAGGATGCTGTAAGCCAGGTTTATGATGAGGAGAAGCTTAAGGTAAGCCAGATCTTTGGCATGGATGAGACAGGGCTCATGCTTGGGACAGGTCTGCCACAGGTGGTCATTGCTGAGAGTGGATAGTGGCATCAGCATCAAGCAGAGGATGGTGATTATGAGCTTGTGACCTCAATTGTGACAATTTGTGCAGATGGCACAAAGCTAAAAGAGATGATTGTCTTCTGCAGCAAGAATGTCATGGGATGTTGGGGAGAGGATAATCCAGGAAATCTTCAGTGGGCAGAATTGAGATTGCAGTTGCCTCATGCCCAGTCCTAATAACCTATGCTTTAGATACACAGTGTTGGCCAAGGGATACACTAATAAAGAACTAGGAGTTGCATATATCAAGGACTTTCATGAACAGACATCTGAGAAGAGCAACAAAACACACATCTTATTTGTTGATAGACACAACTTGCACTGCACTGTTGAATTCCTTGACTTTGTGGCAGAGCACAATATAATCATCATTTCCTACCTGCCTCACTGTACACATGCTCTTCAAGGGCTTGATGTTGCATGTTTCAGTGCACTAAAGACATATTGGATGGAGGAGCATGCACAATGGGAAAGGGAAACAGGAGGGAACATCTTGAAAGATGATTTCCTCCATATGTATTATCTTGCAGCAATGCATGCATTCACCTGAAGCACAATACTGTCAGCTTTCAGTGCAACAGGTGTGTTTCCATTCAAGAGAGGAGCTGTCACCACCACACAACTTGAACCTGCCCTGGTCACATCCACCCATGCCACCTTTCCACTCATGTTATCCACTCCAGTCTGTCTCATTATGGCAGCCTTTCATGAACCCTCCACTCCACTACCACCCATCTCAGAGGGGCCAGACTTGCCATCTCTCACCCCTCTCACTCCTCCCCAGCTTGACCCAACCCTCTTCACTCCAAACAAAAGGCTCCAAAATCGCATTGCACTCCTAAAGAAAACCATACCTGTGTTCTGATTCCTTGATACACCAACAAAATCTAATAGAGGACAGTTTCCAAAACTGGTCATTGAGCAGATGCCAGCAACTGCATGCCCTGATTTCAAAGCAGTTCTGACAGTTCCCTTTGAGTGATGCAGTTGAGAGGCCCTGGAGCAGGACAACCAGACATTGAGGTCCATGCTCAGACAGGCAAGAGCTTGGGGCAGCAGGGTAGAAGCAATCAGTAGTGTGGCCCAAGCACAGTTGGTGGTCCAGAATATCACATATGACAGTGCCATCAAGCAATTAAATGCAAAGGAGCAGAAGGGACTTGCCACTCATGACAACACTAGGATGCCACCTCTTGATCCAGAAGGTCAAGTCTGGACAGACATGAGATTCCAAGCTGCATTGCACCAGAAAGAGGAGGAGTAGGCAGCAGCAGTTGCAAAGAAGGCAGCTGCTGCAAACCATCACAGCCATCTCACAGAGATCTGCAAGGAGTGTAAGGCATGGAAGGCAGTGTCATATTGTATTTGCCCTCATCACCTACATTTGCCCTATGCGACTTCACACCAAGCAAATGTCCATTGTCTTATATTCATCCTTGCAAAGTGCGCCAAGTCCCCAAGTCAACATTTGTTATGTTTGCTCATTCTACCTGCG
>WSUE01000542.1:0-10032 GCA_019633535.1 Tulasnella sp. JGI-2019a | reverse complement strand
CCCCCCCCGCCCGCCCCCCCCCCCCCCCCCCCCCCCCCCCCCCCCCCCCCCCCCCCCCCCCCCCCCCCCCCCCCCGCTGGCATCCAGAAGGCGACCGGGCGTTGGCTGCCAACTACTCAGTTCCCGCACTCCAGATCATTAACCTCTACAGGACGTTCAACGCGCGTGATCAAGCTACCCTGTAGGATACAAACAATGAGACAGGGAGGGAACTCACCAGCTATACGATTGGCGTTGCAGTCCGCGCCAGCAAGAAGGAACTGGCATGTACCCTCGTATGGTACGTTGTCGCGGGCCCTAAGAAAAATTAAAAAGCGCTCGTAATCTTGAACCCCACTTGGAAATTTGAAGGAAGCTTACATGCACAGAAGGTCGAGGAGGCATTTGTACTTCTTTGCTTGTAACTTGGGATCTTTCGCTGTGGCGAAGTCGTAGACGGCTTGAAGGGTATCTTGATATATCCCATCTCCAGCATTTGGATCTTACTGGGCATTGCTGTATACAAAGACAAGGCGACATAAGTCATGCGGTCACATATATTGTTGGCCGCAAGGAGGGTACGTACACACAAAGTTGATCCGCAATTTGGTCAATGTCTTCGACGGTTTGATGCTGAACGAGTAAAATAAATAATCAGTAAGACATGGGAGTGTAATGACCGCATAGTGAAATATACCAACTCCAATCAAGAGATTCAGAGCAGGACCGATCAGGGTGCCGAGCCTCGCCGATATAGGGTATTGGAAGGAAAGCGGCTCTCCGGCTGTGAGGTATTTGCTCAGAGTGCAAGTCGGATCCGTGAAGATCTTTGGCGCGTTGGCGGGGTCGTACGTCAGAGTCCTTGGGACCAAGGTGCTGGGAGCGGCCAGAGCCACGATGGGCATCGCAAGGGCAGTGAAAATGGTGAACTTCATAGTAGCGAGAGATGAGAGATGATAAGAGGGAATGAGAGCGCTGATATTTAGAAAGATTGTGCAAAGGAGTAGGCTTTTATAGACTGGATATGTGGCTTGATCGAAAGTCGCGATGACGAACGTCGTTGATCGATATTGATGACGCTGTTTGGCGATGAGTCGAGTTGTGCTGCCCCGATTCTGACGATCGGTCGTTCCGTATCGTCCAGAAGGAACGCGCAATCAAGCCAAAAGGGGAGGCATTCGTACGCCTCTTCAGGGATGTTTCCTGAGACGATTGGCTGACTTGGCGGCAGAAGTTACCTAATATTAAACATGATTGGATATTTATAGCATCATCAGCCTGACGCCAAGAGTGTCATTGAGATGGTTACGTCGGGGAGGGTCAGCTTCAATGTAAAGTCCCAAGTTGGAAAGTGGTCATCGGACATCTCGGGCTATGTGGTCACGACGACGTTTAGGATCGAGCGACCATTCCTGCAAGCAAGCGTCATAGGATACAAGGGATCACACTATGCCATGTGGTACTCATAGAATACAGGAAGATGTGGCATCAAGGATTCTGACATCAATGGTCGACAATATTGCACGTGCTGCGAAGTTTTGTTGATCAGGGTTCAGGAGTCGAGCCGTTTCCAGAACATCTCCCAGATCGTCAACCTCAACATGGACACTTCTTCGTTCGCTGAAACCGACTCCGAAACAAGGTCGACCGTCATCATCCGCAAAATTCATATCGTTCAAATATCGCTAATCTCTCGATCTTCCTTTTCAGAGCCGCGTCACTCATCAATCTCGCCATCGGTCTCAGCTTACAGTTCGAGGACACTGGGGACATAAATGACCTTGATCAGTGCATCGAAAATCACAGAGATTCCCTAAAACTCCGACCCGAGGGACATCCGTTCCAAGCCGCATCCCTTTCGAATCTTGCGGACAGTCTCAGGCAACGGTTCATGCATACTAGGGACATAAGCGACATTGATCAGAGCATTATATATGATCAAGAGGCGCTAACGCTCCACCCGGAAGGGGATCCAAATAAAGCCGTGTCACTCTCCGATCTCGCGCTCGGTCTCCAGACGAGGTCCGAGTACACTGGAGACGAGAGCGACCTCTATCTGAGCATTCGATACCATCAGGATGCGCTCGATCTTCTTACCGAGGAAAACTTCTACAGAGCTAGGGCACTCTACAATCTCGCACGTGGTCTTCGGGCACGATTTGAGAAGCAGGGGGAAAGATGCGACCTCGATCAGAGCATTGGATGTTTTCGGGATACGCTACCATTCTGGCCTGAGGGGCATTCTTTCAGAACCGTAGCACTCTCTTTCCTTGCACATGGTCTTTGGGTACGATTTGAGCAAACCGGGGACAAAATCGACCTTGATCAGAGCATCGCCGACTACCAAGACGTGTTGAACCTCCTTTCCGAAGAACATCCAGACAGAACCATGACACTCTCCGAACTCGCAATTGGTCTTTGGAGGCGGTTCGAGCTCACCGGTGACAGATGTGACATCGATCAGAGCATCACGTATAACCAAGACGTGCTCAATCTCTTGCCCGATGAACATCCAGATACAGTCGCGACATTCTCAAATCTCGCGCTCGCGCTTCGGACGCGGTTCGAGCACACTGCACATCGGAATGACCTTGATAAAAGCATTGCATATCACCAAGAGGTGCTAATTCGCTGGCCTGAGGGTCATCCCGAACGAGGCGTGGCACTCTCCAATCTCGCAGGTGGTCTCCGGATTCGATTCGAGCAGATCGGGGACAGAAGTGACTTATCTCGAAGCATCGTGTATCTGCAAGGCGCGTTCGACATCCTTCCGGAAGGCCACCCTACCAAAACCACAGCACTCGCCAATCTCGCAGAAGTTCTTTTGACTCGATACAAGCAAAATGAGAACAGAAGCGACCTCGATCATAGCATAACATACCACCAAGACGCGTTAAAACTCTGGCCCGATGGGCATCCGTCCAAAGCCATAGCACTCTCCAATCTCGCGCGTGGTCTGAGGTTGAGGTTCAAGCAAACCAAGGACAGAGGCGATCTTGATCAGAGCATCGCGTATCAACAGGACCTACTGGATTCCTCGCCGGAGGGACATCTGACCAGAGCCGCAGCACTCATCGATCTCGCACTCGGTCTTGGGGCGCGGTTCGAGGAAACCAAGGATCGAAGTGACCTCGACCAGAGCATCGCATATCACCAAGAGGCGCTCAATATGTTGCCAAAGGGACATCCGTCCAGAGCCTTATCACTTTCCCATCTCGTCGTGGATCTCTTCGAACAGTTTGAGTTGACCACCGATCGGAGCAATCTGGTGTCGGCGTTGGCTTTAGCTCAGGAAGGCAGTGCCAACGAATTATCACCGGTGGCTGACCGATTGAAAGTATCGCTTCAATGGGTTGATATCGGCAGACTGATGGAAAACACGTCGGTCATGGAGGCTTATGCGACTTCGATCGTACTTCTCGATCGTCACATTTCGTTGGCGCGTAGCATTGGCTCTCGTCATTCCCGCCTCACAAATGATGCCTTATCGGAGCTGACTGCGGATCTTGCGCCAGATGCTGCGTCATATGCGCTTGAGAAATCGTTACCAGAGACGGCCATTGAACTATTGGAGCAAGGGCGCTTGATTCTCTACTCTCAGCTCGGGAACTATCATACGTCCCTGACGGACCTTGAAGCCGTTGACGGGGAATTGGCTCGCCAGTTCAGGGTATTGAGTGCGAGACTCGAGGATTCCACAACCTCAGCTGAAGGTCAATCAGAGACAGACGAGGATACAGTGGCTAGGTGAGAATAGCGGTTTATTAACGTGCTGTAGTCCATGGCGTTTATGCGCCCAACCCCGAATAGGTATCAGTGGGTAGCCGCCAAATGGGCGGAGGTAGTGGAACGTATCCGTGGCATACCGGGTTTTTCCTCCTTTCTCAAGGGGAAGACGTTCTCAGAGCTACAGCTTGCCGCGTCACTTGGGCCAGTTATCGTTGTCAACATCAGCCAGTACCGCTCAGACGCAATCGTGATACAATACACTGGATCACCACTTGTCATCCCCCTTCCTGACGCATCTTTAAGCCAAGTACAGTCACTCTCAGAGCGCATTAATCATATTGCTGCCAATCCGTATGAAACACCGCAGGATCTAGTGGGTCTCTTGAGGGAAACCTGGACAATCATCGTTGAACCTATCGCCATTCAGCTGGAGAAAACCCTCGGATTGGCTCGGGGGTCGCGAATCTTTTGGATGCCAACATCGAGGGCTTGCTGCCTCCCACTGCACGCTGCCGGGCTATATGTTAAAGGGAAGAGAAATATGCCGGAACGTTTCGTCTCCTCCTACACACCAACACTCTCCATTCTTCTCCACTCAGTAACTTTCGCGGGGCCCACCGGGTCGATGTCGCATCATGTCGTTGCACCCCGTCTACTCTTGGTATGTCAAGCTATCGCTGAGGGGCAGACACGCTTACCGGGTGTCGTGAAAGAAATGAAGACCATACAGGCTATGTTTCCTCAAGCTGTGACTCTGGATGGAGAGTCATGTACTCGCGAGGCAGTGCTGGATGGCCTCAAAGATGCGGAATGGGTTCATTTTGCCTGTCACGGACATCGAAATGAAGAGGAGCCTTTCAAATCATATTTCGCACTGTACAAGGAGAAAGACCAGCTCACTCTTCTGGATATCATCAAGCATGGTCGGCCGAAGGCAGAACTGGCTGTGCTCTCGGCTTGTCACTCGGCTGAGGGGGATAAACGCACTCCCGACGAAGCCGTCCATATGGCAGCTGGGATGCAGTTTTCTGGTTTCAAAAGCGTCATTGGAACGATATGGGCGAGTTCAGATGAAGATGGGGCGCTCATCGCTGAAGTGTTTTACAAACACATGCTCAGAAATGGAGTGGATAAGGTGGACATCCGAGATTCAGCGGCAGCGCTCCGTGAAGCGACGAAAGAGCTAAGACGGAAAAAGGTGCCTTTAGAGCGATGGATCAACTTCGTACATTATGGAGCATAAGAATCAATCCAGTAGTATCGATTGATGACATATACAAGGAGTTGTGATGCAAATGTGTGGGGGAGGCTTGATTCACCCTCTACGTGATGAAGCGAATGAACATTTTTGTCGCGTGTCTGATCATCTGCATTGTTTTACTACGAGAGGAGAACGCGATATGGTATACGGACGTTCTGGGAAGGAGTCTGGCGAAGGATGCGATTCAGGGGGCCGTCTACATGTTGACTGAGGGTAGGAATGTTGTCCATCGAGGTCCTAGTGTTAGAAGATAAACCAAAAGAGGAGCAAGAGGAGGAGGCGTGTACCGAGCGATCGTTGGCAACCATCTTCCGTATTCTGTTATCTAACGGAGACAAGAGCAAGCAGGGGGCGGTGTTAGTTCCAATGAGAGGGACAGGTAGGGACAGGCCTGAGGTTTGAGCGATTACTCATCAGCTTCACCAGTCTCCCCAACCCGGTAATGGCGAGCCAACTCTTACGACCAGTGTTTTAGGTAAAGCCGTCCCTGGTCATTTTCGCAGATCTCAAGCCAAGTGCAAAAGAACGATGAACGATTTCATGACAGACCCAGAAAGTCACGCCATCGGTGACGCAACTGCGGCGGATATCGGTGAGCGAGCGTTTTGTGAATCTCACCTACTGTCGTTTCAGCTCGACCTTCCCTACTTGACCAAAGTGGAGTCGGGGCGTGGTCATGCTACTCCCTATAATCGTCCATCGGAATGGGAACCTTTGTGGGTGTGTACCACTTTGTTGTGCCTGGCCATTGCACCCAAGACTGGGCGTTGCTTCGTCTGCTACTGCATGTTTCCTCTGTCTCAAACCCGCCAGCTCGTTGAAAGGATGACTTGTGATCTAGTTCCGAGAGTTTTATCCGACGATGGTAGCAGGTGGAGACCATGCAGCCATGTGCCGAAACGACATATGCACAACAAGAAATAAATGCGCGAGGTTGTATTCCTTCGGGTAGTGATAGAGCTGTAGCTTTACCCTGCAATCCACTGTCTTTTCTATCTGGGTGCTCAGTCATGAATTGAACTCGATGAATAGAAGTAAGGTGTGATATCATTCTTTGTTTGATCACGGGTCGACATACCCCGAGGTATGATGAGACTTCCACTCCCAACCCTGCATGAAATTCTGAGTATCTCGTTCTGCTCAAAAGTATCCATCGTATTGTCACGGGGTAACTACAGTAGGTTTCATAGTAGTTGTCAGCTCTCGAAAAAAAACTGGGCGGCCCCTCCACCAGGGCGCAGGTGGAGGCACGTCACAATACTACGATTTGTGACAACTGTGGTGTCCCTGTAGTTCATCCAGGAATAGAGTTGGTCGTGTACGGAGGATAGCGGCCAGGTAACTAATCTTGAGCTGGTCAAGGGCGTCGGGTGGTGCTTCTTGAGGACGGCATAATTGCAGTACAATGCAAGGATCTGCGCTCTCCGACGCCGGCCACTACAGCAATGTCGCGGATGCTCTAGCCATATATGTTACGCCCTCAAACGATGCAGGCGCGTAAGTCCGGTTGAAGCTGGCCTTGGTATGGTGATGTCACACAGTGGTCACAAACAGCGCCCATTTTCGCTGTCCTCTGTGGAGCATTCGAAGCAAGCCCACGGAATTTTTTTTCCGCACCTGACAAGTACTACTATGGTAGTCAAATATGGTCTCTCGCGGATCTCAAGCGAACGGCGAAACGATCGAGTTCACGCCAGACCCTAGTGCGCCAAGATTGGTGACGTCAGACCAGCAAACCGCCGCCGATATCAGCAAGCAAAAGTTCTGCTCGTGCCAGCTCGACCTTTTGACATCCTTGGGAGAGATGGTTCAAGGGTGTGAGCATACGCGACACAATCGGAGACAGACGGTCAGCTGAGTGTGTACCAATTTGCTGTGCCTAGCGATTTCACTCAAGACCGAACCACCGATCGACAGAAACTGCATCAATCACTGAGTCCATTTGCCACCACAGGTTCCCTCTATATCCACCCCACCAGCTCGTTGAAGGGGTATTCCGCGATCTGCTTCTAATAGTACCGAGTTGGGAAATAGGCTCATTACATCAAAAGAGTAAGCTTTCTGTACTACTTTCAGCCGAACGTTCGTAACCGTTCAGCCTTGCAGACTTTCACTCAACATTTGAGCTTTGAATCTATTTACTCTCACGTCCGCGGCCAGTTGGAAACCGTGGAATATGACAACCGATGTCACGTAAACCGCTCATCTCGTCGTTGTGATGGACGAATTACCCTTACTCGAGGCTCACTCACCATGGTTGCAGCAACTAGCGAATCCGTTGCCCCGGAACAATCGACCTTTGCACCTACCAGCATCATTGGTCCGACATTGCCTCACCAACAGAGACGAGGAAACAGATACGACCTCGACGTCGCCGCCGAGGACAAAAGCGCCATACGGATGATCTGGATACAGCACCATATTCAATACAGATTCTAGCCAATGATAATGGTAGGGGGGAGACCCATGCAGGCATGTGCCAAACCGACATTGCAGATAACCAGAATACATGAGGTCAGCATCACTTTCGCGTTAGAATTCTCGAACAGTGATGGAGCTGTAGTGTGAATCATGCAATTCACCATCTTTGCTATCTGGACACTCGGCGATGAATTGAACTCGATGAAGCGAAGTAAGAGGCGGCGTTGATCACTGTTCGATATATACAGGTATGAGGCTTTCGCTCGGCGTTGCCACTGATGTTTTTGCTTCTGAGACCCCAAAAACCAGGGCCCAATTAATCATAGACTTGACCCTATCGGTCTGCCCCGTAAATTTCCAACGCTTTTTGAACTCTTGGGGATCTCTATCTATCTATGCGTCCGGTCGTATTGACCCTGCACTGCAGTCCACGCATGTTCCCCCGTACGAGCTGAGGTAACAGATGTAAAGACCGAGGGAACTAAGGAACTGATTAACATGTTATCAGTCTGGCGTTCATATGCTGTGCACGTGAAAATATTTGCTCGTGAACTGGCAGATTATTGGGGAATCACGTCGAGGTTCGGGTCCAGGATTGCTGATGAGCCGTGTCCCGAGCACTCGGTTCTCTCCTCCTGGGTGCGGAAAACGTTATCATAAGCGATCATCTCCTTATCTGCTACTGATTGACGGGAGGGCGCGGTGTCACATGTGCCACACGTGTCACGCATGGCTGTGTGGGTTCGGGCAGAGGGGAAACTGGCTCCCTTCAACCACTCGACTCTCGACTCATCATCGTTACATCGAACATCGACGGATTCGGAGTCAATCACAGCATTAACGTTTTCGCTTCCATAGTGCGTCATTCACGTGTCATTATTTGACCAAACTCGTACACCCGCCATCTCCCTCGTCTGTCCAAGGTGTCCATCTCGATCATGAACGTGGACGCAGTTGCGTCAGCCGAAGTCGACCACGAGTCAAGGTTGACACGTATCATCCACAAGTAAGAAGCGACAGTTGCTGAATGCCTTGTCTTGATCCGTTTCAGGGCCAAAGTACTGTTCAAGCTGGCGCGCGATCACAGGCAGAGGTTTAGGCGAACCTGGGACAGAGGAGACCTCGATGAGAGCATCAAATACGACCAAGCGGCGCTGAGTCTCCGGCCCGAAGGACATCCGCACAGAGGTTCGTCACTCACTCGCCAGCGATCTTTTCACGCGGTTCAAGCAAACCGGGGATAGAAGTGACCTCGATGAGAGCATCAAATACAACCAAGCGGCGCTGAGTCTCCGGCCCGAAGGACATCCGGGCAGAGGCATATCACTCAACAATCTCGCCAACGGTCTTTCCACGCGGTTCGAGCAAACCGGGGACAACGGTGACCTTGTGGCATCCCTACATTTCGCTCAGGATGGTGCCAAACATAAATCATCCCCAGTCTCCCACCACCTGAAAGCATCGAGAAACTGGGTTCGGGTTGGCAGGAAGCTTGATGATCCATCAGTCAAGGATGCATACATTACATGGATCTCACTCCTTGATCTTCATGTTACATCTGCATGCAGTATCGACATTCAACATTCCTGCCTTGTGCAAAACTTCCATAAAGTTGGAACAGGAGATCTTGCATCAGAAGCTGCATCATATGCACTTCAAAATTCATTACCAGAGTTGGCTATTGAACTCTTAGAGCAAGGCCACTCAATTCTCTACTCCCAGCTTACAAAATATCATACATCCCTCACAGATCAAATGGTCAATCCTCAGCTGGTAGACTGGTTTAGGGTTCTGAGTGCAAGACTTGAGGGTTCCACCACATCAGGTGAACATCACTGGATCTCATCAAATGAGGATAATGAGGATATAGTAGGCAGGTGAGGACAGTGCCCCATTGATGACAAATTACTCACATATTCAATTCCACTCAGGTACCAACAGACAGCTGTTGAGTGGCTCAACTGATTGAACAGATCCAGCAGGTGTGAGGGCTCTCTTCATTTCTCAAGGGAAAGGCATTCTGAGAGTTACAGCTTGCTGCATCATCTGGCCCAGTCATTATTGTCAACATCAGCCAATATCACTCAGATGCCATCATCATACATTCCACCACTCCACCTCTTGTCATTCCTCTCCATGATGCCTCCCAAGAGTAGGTGAAATCACTCTCTGACCAGCTGAATGGCATGATTATGCATTATGGAGCCACTAAGGTTGAAAGGTGACAAGGAATGTTAGAGATCCTGAGGGAGATCTGGTGGGATATTATGGAGCCCATCATAGTTCAGCTGGAACAAACACTCAAGTTGAAACTAGGTTCTCATATTTGGTAGATGCCAACATCAAGTGCATGTTTCCTTCCACTGCATGCTGCAGTGTTAAGAGTTAGCTCCCAGCTAAACTCTGATATGCACAATCTGTGCTAAGGGTGCCAACCAGGGGTACTTACTGATGGCTCTGGATTGCTTGTAAGAATGGGTAGAGAGAATGAAATTGAAGATGCTAGATTACAAATAGGTGTTTGTGATGGGGAATCCTACAGCATTCCCCTCACTCTATATATACTAAATTCAAAGGAATCTTCCAGAACATTCTCCTAACATCCTCCTAAGGCTGACTGATCCTTCCACCATGCTGACTGA
>WSUE01000541.1:0-10118 GCA_019633535.1 Tulasnella sp. JGI-2019a | reverse complement strand
GAGGGGAATGCTGTAGGATTCCCCATCGCAAACACCTGTTTGTAATCTAGCGTCTTCAATCCATTCTCTCTCAACCCCTCTCAGAAAGTATTCCATTGCCATCAGTAAGTACCCCTGGTTGGCACCCTCAGCACAGTCGTGCATACCAGAGTCTAGCAAGGAGCTGACTCTTTACATCTTTTGATCAGTTTATGATCATGCCTGGGGCACGCCCATGCACCCCACAGCCCTATAGATAAAGCTAGTGCCACTGTGTTCACTGCCAGCATGTCCATGTAGTCCAAATTATAGGAACCTCCCTGAAGAGGTGATGGTAGTAGCAAGTGTATGGAGAGTGAAGAAGGATTCATATTTCGCCATTGAAGTGCAGGTTACCATGGATGTTTTTATTGGCAGTTCCATGTTCTGACCATTTTCCTGTCCCCAAAGCCACTTTTTTTGTGGGGTTGATATTACATACATAGGTACAACTTTTACCAAGTGCTTATGAATTGCCTCATTGCTCCTTTATTTCAAAAGGTACCAGCTCAAAGATTTGCAAGTAGCTACTTTAGTATATTAGGAATGTGCACGAAAAGTTTGATTAAAAAAGTTGAGTGGGAGTCAGCACCTTTTAAAATGAGGGAGGGGTGAGGAGGCAATCCATGAAAGCCTGGTAAAACACGGCTAAGACTGTGGTTGGTCTGGTGTCATTGAAGTTGACCTGAGAGTGCCACCATCTCCTTACCCAAATGACAGAGACAGACATGTACAACAGGTTCCTTAGCCTCATTAGGTTATTGCAGCTGCTCATGTGGTAGTACAGAGATAGAAATACAGTTTCAGATTCTAGAGTGCTCCAAAAGAAAAATTCCCCAGTTGCAGCCCTTACCCACAACCACATCGGGTAGGAAATCACCAGGCACACCATGGAAGACCCGCTGTGACCAAGGGGGTGGATGACGACTGATGGTGCATGTCGAGTGGATAAGTGACTTCGCAGGAATGAGCTCCTTCATTGCCAGGTCGATATAGCAATAGCGGACCATTGTAGCTGGCTGGTGCTCTGCAACAGAACCGGATATGCATGACGTGCACGGCGATTTCCTGCCTGATCTGGCTGTGAGTACTGGTTGTATCTGTGGAGAAGAATTTTTTAGAGCGCTCCAGAATTCCGCAATTTGTCTGTAACTGAAAGGTATTAACCAGGATGCGGGGACTGCCGATTGCGCGCTAGCGTCACTTGATCTCAAAGCTTTAGTCTGCGACCTCGATAACCGCCGGCAATGAAGTATCACCTCAGCCCAGACCCTGCCCCCCTGGTAATGACCATCTTACCCGGTCTAGATCTAGATCGTACCCATATTTCGGAACCTGGACCGTTCACTGGCGGTGTGCTAGTGGAGTGCCAAGTGTTCAACGAAGCGCGCCGGGGCCGTAGGACGACTTCGCGATCCTGCATGGATCGCGGACCACATGTCTTGTTGCCTCGACGGGAGGCTCAACTATGGCGTATACGACTCCTTTCCGTGTACCAAAAGTCATTGTCACCTCCACCCTTTATCCACGATATCTGATCACATGTACGATCAAATCCAATGGAGATTCATCACCGCCATCTGGATTTTCAATCTAGGAAGCCAATATATCCAATTAAATGGATAAAAGATAGGTACGAAGCGGTTATGCAAGGGCGCCAAGAGTTCAGAATGCAGAATTGTGACAGCGAGAAAACGGGAGGCACGAACGTATTAATTGACGCAGGCAAATTGCATGAATACTAAAGCGCAGGAGCAGCCTCGCGAAAAACAAACGAATCGATTAGAACAAAGAAGGGCTTCGTCAACCTGTGCTACAACCAGCAAACGTTGAACTAGACGGGTTCTGTGACTGCTCTCCGTATGGCGCCAAATATGAGGACGCACGTTCGATATCGTCCTCGCCTGTGGTTGATTGTCTATTCGACTGTCCTCCGCATGCTACCAGATACGAGGTCGTTCGCTCCATACTGTCTTTGAACGTGGTTGGTTGCGATACACCTTCTGTACCCATTTCATCTGTCGTCGTCGATTCGTCATTTACCCACTTGCGGAAGACAGGAATGCTATAACGCCAGATTTTTCGCTGGGAGGTTGCCGTTTATGTTGTTCCTCAAAGGTGGGATGTTCATTTGCTATAGTGTAACGGAGGATGTATATCAATAGCAGCCACAGAACCATTTGAAAGGCTATACTCACTATTATCATTAGCACGGTGGTAATCCTGGTGATCTTACTGATTATGCGGGTCGTGATATATGTCCCGTCCCTCTAATCATTCATGAGTTCCAGGGTCAAAGATGACAACATGTTCGATCGTGTGGAGAGCTTACATTGCTGGTCGCTATGCAAATAAGAACAGCGAGTTCCGTAACACTAAACAACATCCCACTCTGGACGGGTACACGGATAATCCTGCGATACGTGCTTCCAGTCGTGATATCAGCCTCTGTGTCGTTGAGCGCATTGGCTGTGTCTCGCTTCTGACGCAACATGGAAAAGATACGATAGCAGATGAGCCCCGTGCAGTACCATGTGTTGATGATGTCCATGGCGAGTAACGTGACGGTTATATAGCCATACCGGGTCAGAACGACCGGATCGTCCATAAACCTGGGGGCCCATCGCATATTGTACACGACGACCAATGCACACGCGATAGTTGTCAAGAATAACGAATCGGGAGTCCTGGTGGGCGGTTCACATTAACGCCGCGAAAGAGGCTGGGAAATCATTGGTGAAGATCAGTTCCCGTAAACAGTCGGGCCTACGCTGGGTCATACATACGAACTGGCGGCGTACCAGCCGCGGTCAACTGTTCTATCATTATATCGAATGAAGTAGACCACCTTCCCCTCCGGATAAAAGAAGTAGCCTTTGCATGTGGTGAAAATAACACAAACTGTAAAACGCGGTAAATTCACCCGTGCTCCCATATGTGGCTTAAGCGGCGCAGAGATAGTGCTCACAGATGTCGCCGAAATTGCAAACGAAAACCAGTGCCGTGCAATAAACAGGCAACGGTGCAAGCCACAATCCTCTCCGGCGCAGTGCCAAGACCATTATGATGGAAAGACAGAGGTAAAAACCTAAGAGGTTTTTATCAGTTTATGATTGAGCACAAAACATGCCCACGTACCCCACAGCGCTACGGACAGTGCCAGGTCCACCGTGTTCACCGCCGGCATGTCCATATCGTTCAAGTTCTCCGCCATAAGAATGTCTTCAAAGAGGCGACAGTAGTAGTGAGTGGGTGTGCGGAGAGTGAAGAAGAATCCATATTTCGCCGCCATTGAAGTGCGCGAGCATCGTGGTTGGATTTTTCCGTTTAGCCACTCAGCGTGCTCGACCTGCGTCCATTTGAAATCGTGGAATCTATATATGCAATATTAGTGGTCACACTTAAATTCATATCCGGTCCACGGCCCATCACCCAAGCCACTTTCGGAACATCTGATGTACCGTGCGGCGTGCGCGCGGTAGGGTGTAGCATATGGCAACGAAATGGGCAATAGATACGCATGAAACGACCAGAAAAGGAAACCAGAAAAGGAGAATTGTGACGGCGAGAAACAGCATACACAAAGGGAATAATAGCTAAAAAAAAAAAAAAAAAAAAAAAAAAAAACACACACACGAAAGACGAAGAATAAACAGTACTACAGAAAAGCAGGAAAATCAAAGAGAATGAAGAAGGGCCCGATCAGGCCGTATTATGATCGGCAACCCTCGAATTGGAGGGGTTCTTTGGCTGCTCTATGTATGGCACCAAATATGAAGCCGCCTGTTCGATATCAACCCCGTTCGTGACTGATTGTTGGTTCGACTGCCCCCCGAATGCCGCCAGATATGAGATCGTCTGCTGCATACTGTCTTCGCACGCGGTTGACTTCGAAATACTTTGTGTACCTACTTGATCTGTCGTTGACTCTTCCTTTACTAACTTGCAGAAGACAGGCATGCTGGAACTGCCAGATTCTTCGTTCGGAGGTTGCTGGAGATTTCCATTCATGTTCCTCTTCGGAGGTGGGGTGTTCATTTGCTATAATGTAACGGTAGATGTACATCAACAACACGCACAAAACCATCTGAAAGGCTACACCTACTATTATGATTAGCACGGTGGTAATGCCGGTGATCCTACTAATCATGTGGTTTACGATATATACTCCATTCTTCTAATCATCCGGGTAAGCAATGAGTTCGAGGGTCAAAGATAAGGACATGTCAGATCATGTGAAGAACCTACACTTCCAGTCGCTGCGCAAAAAAGAAAAGCGAGTTCCGTAACGCTGAACAGCATCCCACTCTGGACAAGTACCCGGATAATCTTTCGATATGAACCTTCAGCCGTAATGTCGCCCTCCAGGTCGTTAAGTGCATCAGCCGTTGTTCGCTTCTGTCGCAGAATGGAATAGAGGCGATAGCAGATGAGCCCCGTGCAGTACCATGTGTTGATGATGTCGAGGCTGAGCAACGCGACCGACATGTAGTTGTAGTCAGCCAGCAGAGCTGGATTATCCAAGACCTTGGGAGCGAGTCGGACGTCATATATGATGACCCATACCCATCCTGCGATTGTCAAGAACATATGGGCTATGGGGAAATAGAGGACCCTCTTATCGCGGGACCTTTTTTTGTTTGTTTGGATGAAAAGATGTTATGGGGGTTTGAAGAGGTGCATAACGTGCTCACCATATGACGAAAGCTCTCCAGATCAAAAGGATACCAGCACCAATACCCTGGAATCGTGTCAGATATAGAACGAACCTAGGCTTCACGGGCGGCTCACAGCGGTGTAGCGAAGGACGCTGGGAAACCAATGGAGCACAATTGACGAAAGATCAGTTCCCACAGACAATCAACCATACGCTTGGTCAGACCTACTCAGTGGCGGTAGACCAGCTACGGTCGATCGTTCTATCATTATATTGAATGAAGTAGACCACCTTCCCCTCCGGATAGAAAAAGTAGCCTTTGCATGCGGTGAAGACGACGCAGACTGAAAAACCCGGTGAATCTACCTGGGTTCCCCTATATGGCTCTAGCAGCACAGAGATAGTGCTCACAGGTCTCGCCAAAATCGCAAACGAAAACTAGTGCCGTGCAATAAACGGGCAAGGAGGCAAGCCACAATCTTCTCCTCCGCAAAGCCAAGACCATTATGATGGAAAGATAGACGTATAAACCTAAAGCTTTTTTATCAGTTCATGATCGAGCACAAAGCATGCCCACATACCCCATAGCCCTATAGACAGTGTTAGGGCCACCGCGTTCACTGCAGGCATGTCCATGTCGTCCAAATTCTCCGCTATAGGAACGTCTCCGAAGAGATGGGGGTGGTAGCGAGTGCACGGAGAGTGAAGGCAACTTCATATTTGCTATGTTGAAGTGCGAGAGCACCGCAGTTAACCTTTCCCTCTCAGACCGTCCGTGCCTGCTTCGACTTGTCTCGGAACCTTCTGAAAACAAATCGTGTGGTCACACTCGAATTCACGCTCCGCCTATCTCCTATCCCTGAAGGTCTTTTGAGAAATCTGATATTACGTACGTAGCGGGGTCTGAAGCACCGAGAGAGCTACCATCTCCTTACTCCTCAACGACGGACGTATACAGCGGGTTCTTAACCTCCTTAGCCTACTGCAGGTATTCACGTATTGACATAGAGATGCGGAAAACCGAAAGATGAACATCGAATAAGCTGCGGGGACCGCCGGCGTACACGGCACTGATGCGACCCAATCTCATCAGAAAAGAAAAGGAAAGGGTAAATTAAGGCTGACCCTATCCGGAGAAAACGTCTGATCTAGCTGGAGTAGAAAATCCGATTTAGTCGTGAAAAGTCAGATCTATCTAGCCTGATGGCCAGGATCAGCCGTAGATCCAATTTAGTTTGATTTTAATATATGCATGCACGTATAATTAGGGTTTAGCTCGCTCGGGGAAGTAGAATTACTTCGCTAAAAGAGAATAAGGTTCCTCTTGGGCAAGGTATCATAGCTCCCCTTGCTATATTTGTCGTCCATAAACCCAGACCCCCATCTCCACCTTGACGTATGTTGTCTCCATACAATGTTTTAGTTACTGTCCGTCATAAGCCTACATGGCTCAGATACGGACTTTAATATGAATACAACAAGGTATCAAAGCTCTCTATCAAAGTCGCTTATATTGTATCGAAAGGGTTTGTCCGTTCAAGATTATCATCAAGCCTTTGACCAACGTGTGAGTACCAAGCATCTAAGACTTTGAACTGCATCTTTAGACACTGGACTCTTTGGATACGAGTGAAACTCGCTCAATGTCGAACGGTTAATCATGCGTCTAACCCATGCGAACTCATGGTGTATCGATTCCGTAGACAATAAGTCACTTTCATCGCAGTTCTCTGCATCCAAAATATCTGACCACATGAACGATCACCTCTAGTAAAGGTTTATCGCCACCATCAAGTCGATATTTCCTTCAGACACTCAGTTCTTTTCACACACGCGTATTCTCTCCATGGACACATCTGTTAAGCGATGGAACGTAGCGTGTACTGTATTAACGGAATGAGCAACAGATGCGCATGAAGCGACCACAAAAGGGAAACAGAAAAGAGAATTTTGAGAGTGGGAAACAGTATACACGAAGGGAATGAAAGGAAACAAAAAATAGTGCTACAGAAAAGCGGGAAAGTGAAAGAGAACGAAGAAGGGCGATCAGGCCGTATTATTATCGGCAATCGTCGAATTGGAGGGGTTTTTCGACTGCTCTGCGTAGGGCGCCAAACATGAAGCCGCCTGTTCGATATCGACCCCGTTCGTGGTTGATTGTTGATTCGACTGGCCTCCGAATGCCGCCAGGTATGAAACCGTCTGCTGCATGCTCTCTTCGCATACGGTTGACTGCGGAATGCCTTGTGTTTCCACTTCATTCGTCGTCGACTCGTCCTTTACTAATTTGCGGAAGACGGGCATGCTGGAACTGGCGGATTCTCCGCTGGGAGCTTGCTGGGGATTGCCTTTCCTGTTCCTTTTCAGAGGTGCGGTGTTCATTTGCTATGATGTAATGGTGAACGTACGTCACACAACTGGCGCAAGACCATCTGAAGGGCTGTACTTACTATTATCATTAGCACGGTGGTGATCCCAGTGATCCTACTAATTATGTGCTTTAATATATATACTCCGTTCTTCTGATTATTCGTTAAGCAGTGAGTTCGAGGGTCAAAGACGAAGATCATGTAAAGAACCTACACTTCCAGTCGCTGCGCAAACGAGAAAAGTGACTTCCGTAACACTGAACAGCATCCCACTCTGGACAAGTACCCGGATAATCCTTCGATATGCACCTCCAGCCGTAATGTCAGCCTCCAGGTCGTTAAGCACATCGGCTGTTGCTCGCTTCTGTCGCATCACGGACCAGAGGCGATAGCAGATCAGCCCCGTGCAGTACCACGTGTTGAAGATGTCAATGCTGAGCAACGTGATCGCCATATAGCTGTACTCGGCCGGCATGGTGGCCGGATCGTCCAAGAACTTGGGGGCGATTTGGACATCGTACACGATAACCCATGCCCATCCTGCAAGATCCAAGAACAAGCGGGCTGCGGGAAAATAGAGTATTCTCTTGTCACGAGACCTTTTTTGGATTAGGGGAGTTTGAAGAGGCGAGGCGCGTCACGTGCTTACCATATGACGAAAACTCTCCAGATCAAAAGGATGCTAGCACCAGTACCCTGAAATCGTGTCAGATATAAAAAGAATCCAGGCTTCACGAGCGACTTACAGCAACGAAGCGAATGAGGCTGGGAAACCAATGGAGCATAATTGACAAAGATCAGTTCCCGTAGACAGTCGACCAAACGCCGAGTGAGACCTACTCAGTGGCAGTAGACCAGCTATGGTCGATCGTTCCATCATTATATCGAATGAAATATACGACCTTCCCCTCCGGATAGAAGAAGTAGCCTTTGCATGCAGTGAAGACGACGCAAACTGGAAAACGCGGTGAAATTACTTGTGCTCTCCTACGTGGCTTAAGCAGCACAGAAATAGTGCTCACCAGTGTCGCCAAAATTGCAAAAGAAAACTAGTGCCGTGCAGTAAACGGGCAAGGAGGCAAGCCATAATCCTCTCCGACGCAAAACCAAGACCATTACGATGGAAAGATAAACGTATAAACCTAAGCGTTGTTTATCAGTTCCCGATCGAGTACAAAACACGCCCACATACTCCATAGCCCTATGGACAGTGCTAGGGCCACCGTGTTCACTGCAAGCATGTCCGTGTCGCCCAAATCTTCTGTCATAGGAACGTCTCCGAAGAGATGACAGTAGTAGTGAGTGTGCGGAGAATGAAGAGGATTGCATATTTCGGGTCTACTGCGCGGACGGGATGGATCTATGCGGCAACCCTTCACAAGTAACCCTAAAGGGACACCCCTTGAGGCACCTATCACGCCTCAGGTCGTGATCACTGAGTGCCACGTCAACGCGGAATCGGGGCGCCTATGCCTTGCTGTCACCATCACCGTCATCGCCGATCGTGTTCAACTACAGTGATGTCTTTAAGCCAGGACCCCTGGCAATACTGATGGAGGGTCCAGTACGAATTCAGACTAATTGACCCAGCTGGAGGCAAAGGCTAGGGTACGGTTGCTGACTAGATTTAGGTCTACCCTCTCAACTCAGGTCTGGGCTCGGTTCACCTGCAGACGGTTTCTGCCTTCATTCAAGTACGTTGCCTGTTGGTTTCACACCCAAAGATGATAGAAGTCAACAGGATATGGGGGTACATGACCACAGATCTTAGCATAGGTGCTATGTATTTCCAGGAGGCATAGGAAGTATGTAAAATTATTGTAGTGGAAGCCTATACATCAGTTCAGTTTTGGATGCAGGAATGCAAAAAGTGACAAAATGTCATAGGCAATTTGCTGCACAAGCTGTGCAACATTCTCTCTGATTTCCTTTTTAGTCTTTCAACACACAGCACATAGTAACTCTGATCAAAACAAATCTATTGCTATCTAGGTAGCTAGACTACACTAAATATATGATACTACAGCAAATCACACTTCAGTATGCACAATTAATAAGCCCTTCCAGTAAGCCAAATCTTGTGTTACAGCTACATCAACTTGAACATGCAGTAGCTAGTGCCTTGAACTGATTGTGCTGGGGTTAGTGGTTGTATAATAGAACAGCCAAGGGGGGTGGAACTCACCATGGCTGAGTTACATGCATCAGCATGCTTGCATGGTGGTGGTAAGGTGGTTGAGCATGGATGTGGGCTGAATCTTGGTCCAAGCTCAATTCTGCACTCTAGTTAGTTTAGTTGTTGTACATCTCCAATCCAGTGATGTCTGTGGGTGACTCACCAATATATAAGTGGGACATATTGGTTGTGGATACAGAGGAGAGCAAGTGGGATGAGAGAGGTTGAGGGCAAGTTGTGATCAAACCAAACTCAGGTTTTAACCCATGAACTATTTGGTGTGCAAGCAAACATGTTGGATAGTCAACTGATGCTTGCTGCAGTCAGCTGATGCATGCTTCAAGACAATTATGCAGGTATGATGCATTGCAATGTGACAATTCTACACTTTTGTGTTGCTGCAACATTTCTATGACAAAATTTTCCTACACCCATTTCTGATTTGATGAATATGTAGGCACTACAATTGAATTTGTGGTTTGTGATATAAGTAGCAAAAGGATAATACCATGACATGATCATGCAATTGATTGACTGCTAAGTCTGGAGTGCTGTTTGAACTTCAACTACCCTTTGCCAACTGTCAGTCATCTGGACAGGACAGTTCTCCCCAAGCTGTAGTGTGAGTCAGACTCCTGTTGCCTTGATCTCTCACTCATTGTTGTCATGGTTAGTGTAAAGAGTCAGCTCCTTGCTAGACTCTGGTATGCACGACTGTGCTGAGGGTGCCAACCAGGGGTACTCACTGGTGACTATGACTTGTTCTTTGAGAAGTAAGAGATGAGAGTGGATTGAATAGCACTAGATAACAAACAGGTGTTTGCGATGGGGAATCCTACAGCATTCCCCTCACTCTATATATACTAAATTCTAAGGAAACTTCCAGAACGTTCTCCTA